>JAQFYC010000845.1:0-44930 GCA_034694165.1 Tomocerus mixtus
ACTTTTATACTTTTATACTTTTATATATTTTGTAACTTTTGAACGATTCGACCTATTTGAATTGCATTAACGGATTTCAATGCAAGAATTTTAACTTTCTCAAAATGCCCCAACATATTTGGGTAATGTGAGATTTGACCAAAATGGACTGCATTATGTGGGGCACTGTGAAATTCGACTAATAGTGCATTGTATTATGTGGGGCACTGTGAGATTCCAATTGTTTTGACCGATCAATTATTTATATCCGTATTTGCCATGGTTTATTAGTTACTTATAATGTAATTCTATGTAAATGCAAGAGATCCTGAATGGTTGCACCACATTGGAAATCGCTACAGTATAATTCTAATTCATCCTTTGATTTACTGCTGATTTCATTCCACGAAAATAATGTAGGAGTAGTAGGAATAGTCTTGGGGGGTTTTGGTAAACATTAATAAATCTGAAAATGAATCAAGGCTTGCACAGAACAATGCCTACTTCATTTATCAACCCAAAATGCTGACTTTCTAATTAATATTCACTCTCTTCTATTTCCATTATTACTACTTATTTAGTTATTACTTTAAACTATTACAAGCACAAATTTCATAAATACGACATGATATACTATATTACATAAATATATTAATCATTGTTGCTGAATGTGTATGGAGTGAAATGGAGATTTAAAATTTAATATATGTATAATATACCAAAAACTCTTTACGGTATTACATAGTGAATGATTGCGTACAATTCGTAACTGCGTACAGAATATCAGAAACAGTAACCAGAATCTTCGAAGCATTAAACTTATTTTCACATATTCTATTAAAAACATAAACACACTATTGTTAAATAGTTACGGATATCACTATTCCGCATCTGTATGTAATGTGTAAGCATATTTATAATATTTCATCTGATCTAGCAATCATGGGAAATTATTATACTATTCCAGGGAAAATAAGGACGATCCTCCAGTTGATGCTTGCAAAGTTGTTCATGGGGCTATTTATCTATTTTACTAGCGTTAATTGAAGAATTGGGCAACGGAGAACTGCATTATCTGTTTCTGATATTAAATTATGTAGCAAAGCACTGAAAGCCCAATATAGCTTTCTAATACAAAATTGAATTACGCATCAACAGACTCATCTTTGTTAGTACTTTTATTTATCAAAAGCCTCCCAAAGTCTCTGTTAGTTATATCATATTCCTTTATGCCAAGTTAATTAAATAATTTTGCTGAAGAGCTTAGTGATGTGGGTGTTGGATTAAACATGAAAACGATGCGATGTTACTGTAGTTATTGCCTCTACCGTCTACACTTTACCTGCCTTCGTTTTCCAGAATTAACTAAAATGAAAAACTCTTTCATTAGTAATACGATCTGTATGCTATTTAATATTTCTGGTACCGGTGATTACATTCAATGTTTTAAATAAAGAAAAAATGAAGTAATCTCAGTTCTCCTGCTGCATAAGCTTTACAATCAAAATATATTGAATTACTGTAAAACACGTTTAGGCCATGTTCTTGCGTGGGAGTAGCAATTAACCTGTAGAATCTCTATGGATATTTTAATTAACACAATTAAAAAACTATGTAATGTAATTGTGTCTTTCAATATTAAGCAGGGATACGTTTTCATGAAGTAGTAGTGTGGTAACGAAAACAACACGAGGATTTTGTATCCTACCTATTCATTTATAGTAATAGGGGGGCTGTGTGATGCGTTATATATTTGATGTCAAAGAGTTTGTTTGTAAACATAGGAATAACTACAGATGTGCAAACTCATCTTCAGTGCGTAATTTTAAGCGAATTCAGCAAAAAATATTTCTTAGATATAATTATAGACACTCATGAGATAAGTGTTTATTTAAGATGCCCATTTGTAGTGCGCCCGTTAGACGTGTATATACTACAGATAATAGCATGTGTCTACTAGCCAGTAATAATAATAATAATAATATATATAAATCTAGGTACCTATGTAAACGTAATATATTTTGAGATTGCTCTACATTTCATTGATTTTGTCAGGAAGAAAGTATGTTTTCTTAAGTGTGAGTAAGTAGAAGATAATAATGGAAGGAAGATGAATGTGGGTGGTCTGCCCTTCTCAACCCCTTTCAAGAGAGATTTATCTTGTCGATTAGCTTCTGTTTCGGTTTCTTTTTTCTTAACTTGACTTTAAACCTATCTGACTGATCTAATCTGTGATCTCCCAAGAGAGTCACACTGAGGCTCACTGAGTCGCTGAATGCCTTCTTCAACACGGAATAAGTAGCTGAAAGCTAAGCTATCCACATTCCCTTATGTACTACTACATATCCTGCTCCTATATACTCTACGCAATATTATTATTATCATGTAGAGAGCTCCAAATACATTTACTAACATATTCATGTACCTATTTAAAAACTAACTGATCGTTCGTATACACAAAGCTAGAATTACGTAACTCATGTACATACGTACAGTACAAACTAAAACTACAAAGTAGAAACAAGTAAGTCGAGTCAATGAAATGCATGCAATGAATTTTTAAATGGAAGTCTTGTAAAAATACAGCCCAGCACAACATAGCATCTTCACATTCACTATAACAGATCGTTTATTAAAGGACGTACCGCATAATATTCTTAATACATACAGATAAATAGTTGCTGTCTCTCTCTCAACATATTTATGTACTGCGTTTGCAAGATACTTATTCTGCGTGCAGATAGTTTTGTAGTTCCAAATTGATTTTGACAGTTTGAACAGAAGAATGAGTAGAGTGCGAGTGTGCGTTGTGTTATACATATTAGATTAGATTATTATATGTAGTAACAATAATACCTATAGCTATCGGGAATATATTTTCAAAAGCCTACATAACTCTAGCACTATTTACTAATACAGTATAGTACCTACTACCTACTACCTACAGATAAGTATTCAATACATAGACAGATTTTCCACTCCAGCAATAAAGTGAAGAAATGCATGCAGCGAAATAGACAAGACACACACCTTCCTGTCTAGAGATCTTGTTTTCCATTTGATATATTATATTGTTAAACGTGTAGGCAGTTTTTATGTCTGTTTGCACTGTTAGGACTGTTACTGGCACAGGTGAAGCAGGTTATACCAATTTTACATCGCATTGAAAATATTATTTTTACATTTATAACAACCATAATATTATTTCTATAGACTTAAACAACATTGTACATAGGTAAGTATAAAATAAAATAATAACTCACGGTCAGGACAGGAAAATGTTATACTATAATGTAGGCCAATAATATGTAATGCAGAAAGTTATATGAGACAATTCAGACAGGACAGAACAAGGGAACCTTTAGCATTTATTTAACATTCCATGAGTGTAATATGAATGAATCGGTCTTTTATTTTTCAGTCTCATCTCTTGTCAAACATACAAATTGTTTCACGAAGACTGGATGCTTTCAGCTTACTAATAACAATTATATTATTATTAGATGGAGATGGACGTAGGCTACTTACATTTATAACTAACAATTTTTCATGACATCTAACTAACATGAATGCAAGCACTGAAGCATGAAGAGTCAAAGAATATGTTTAATGATACGGTCATCAAACCACATACATAGCGTGCTATTGATTCCTTAAACTCAGCATACCATTCATGACTTGAAACTCGCCGGAGAATTTTATTTTAGCAGAAGGATGAATGTTTTTCATTCATGCATACCGTAACTAGATTTAAGTAATGGTCAGTTTTTTAAATTAAATTGCGCACATGCTGACTTGAAATGTGACCTACAATGCAATATAAGAAGTCCCTTATACAATAATATTTATGCAAATGCTGTAAAATATTATTACGAGTTCCTCCAAAATGTGTGCAGTCTAAAAACTACTACTTTTCTCAAATAGTCTTCATTATTGTGCTCTATGTTTATAATATTCCTTTTGTTGGGTAATAAAATTGTAATCTTTTATCTACAGCAAGTATACAGACGTCATAGGAGAAAAAGTTTGAAGTGTGGAGCTATTATGATGAAGATAGCACTGGTTACTTCTGTCTGTATATTGAATTAAAAGGTAATAATGTCAAATAATTAGGTATTTGCTATTCCTTTTATAAGGTATGGCTGTTTTTTGTAATGTAGAAAGATGCTAAACATAAAAATGAGATTGGACAACTGTAATGATGTTGAGAGTGAGTATGGGTTGTGACCCATGCCCCATTGTTCGTCATAAAATGTTCAATCTGCATAAATGAAATCGAAATCCGTTCTGTATAACTTTGCATTATGTTTTCCTCTTTTATGATCAATAAAACATTAAATGAGCTTTTTGTATGTTTATTTTATGACCATTATTTTATGGTGCACTAAACTTGAGCTTAATGTTCTGTGTGTGGTGTTGCTGTCAACTCACGTCAGATCATCAGTAAAACCTAAATTAGAGATGGAATGCTCCATATATTTATTATATACATAAGTATGTATGTGGGCATAAGCTAATAGTACTGCTAGTACAAAGTATTCTACGATATCTAACTAAACTACCAAGTCTTTAAGGAGTTAACTAAAACACGGCAATGCACAAATTCAAATGACAGATAGAAGTCATTTATTTATCCCCCGGCTATCATCTCATCATTACCATGAAATATTAATGAAAGGAATGGAGAGCTAATTTACAAACGTTGTAAAGCAAAATTTCTTAGAACTAAAATATAGTAAAGGAAAGGAAAAGAGAAATATCCAAAATTAAATATATTATTTCGCAGAAAAGCTTTACAAACAATTTCTAATATGATACGGTTCTTAAAGCCTTGAAAATTAACGCACAATCTCGCCTAATTGAGTGACTTAAAAGTATACCTATCTTTCCTCGGTGATATTACCAATTCAAGTGTTATTTTGTACATATTTGCAGAATCTCTGTCTATACATAGATACATGGTACATGTAAAATATTATGTTGAATTTGTTCTTCGGTTCTGCTTTTTAAATGTATTTATTTCAGTAGTTAATACTATGTAGAAAGTGTATATATATTATATTATGCCAGCTATATGTATTTTTGTGCTTATAGTATGTAAATGCCTTATTTCGTATAGGTATAAAATTTGAACTACACAATTCAATTACCATTATCTACAGAATATAAAAAATAATTCCTATATAACATTTCAGTAGATAGTAAAGATAGTAATAACTTAACTGCGAAAGTGTGGCTAACATAGTAACATACCCGCGACCATGGGAAATTCTTAATTCTAAATGTTTCATCTTGAAAAACATGTGCTCCTATACTTTACAATAAATCAATAGGTACGGAGATATGTTAGCAATGTTACGCGCTGACAACGTATAAATAAACCGAATTTAAGACAAATTGCAGGGGTCATAAATTTGTTGCTGGATAAACGACCTCAACAATACATTCTTAGATGACATAAAACGGAAGGGTAGACAGTGAAGTTGCATTGGAATACACACGTGGAATGTGCAATATGTCGGAATTTTCTTGCAAGCATCCGTAATATTGCCCAGCTAACGTCAATTGACATTTAGTTCTTGCATGCTTTTTCGCCTTTTTTAGGCATTTTATGTAGGTATAGTGTTATAGTATACTAGTACTAGATATCTAGTGTTCAATGCTAAATCTTAATCAATCATTATTTTTAAATACCTTGGAAATATTGGAATTTGAATATTGACAGGATTGCATTCTTACAATTTTTGACAACAAACTCAAAGCAAATTTTGTGTGTTCAAAATAAAGGAACAATCACTTTAGAAAATGATAATCGATCACATGGAAAATTGTAATAAAGATTTATCACAGCTTCCAACATAACTATCTGTAGGGAAGGTCGAAAACATTCAGCAATATTGTGTGCATACCTCTAGATTACATACCTGTCATATTCAGAAAATAGTTATTATACATATTTATGTATTTACAGTCATTCTTTATACCTACTAGTACCTATATATTAAATAGTGTGTAACTGTGACTGACTCAATGCACATGCAGTAAGGATAATCGATATTTCTGCTACTTACATTAAAGCTTGAGAAAATCATAATAGATAAGATATTGAGGAAATCAAAAATGCAAATGCAACTAAAAAGCCATCCCATACTATTTAGTTGTTGGCAATTTTACTGTCCCTGGTATAAGTTATACCAGTCGCAGTAAACCATATAACTAACTATCTGTAAAATAAGATAATGTTACACAAAATCATTGCATTATGGTACAGAATTCCTTATAGAAGGATAAGTAACCCCCAATCTGTGCTTTCTAGCTGAATAATGTAATTGTGGTTCCATAATATAGTTCATTATTTCCAACCTATATATAGCTAGAGTGTGCTCACATCAAAATACATGAAAGTATAGAATATTTAATATGTAAATGAGGATAATGCATGGTAATAGCTTTTTTAATGTATTCGTGCCGGTAGTTTCGTGTCCAATGTTATAATATGCCCGCATCATTTCTTTCTTATCATTTCTCGGCTAGAAAAATAAACCGCTGGGTGAACGAAGAGAAAATGGTATTCAATTATAATAAATGCAATTTATCAATTCATTCAACATTCAAGACTAGCTGGCTCTGCAATTTTCAATACTACTATCCTACTATTATTTTCAATGCAATTATGCTACCCTGCACTAGAAATGCAATTTAACTTGGTACCTACGGAGACAGACGGGCAGATAGAGATAAAGAAGTCCAACTAAATGAATATGACTTAACGACAGTAAACTCAACTGCAGTTATAACATAATGGTGACATAAATCATCCATTTTGCAATGATCATCTTGCCAAGACAATAACGCAGTACATGGGAGCTTTAATAGCGCCGCTCGCATTTAATGTTACGATTTACGACTTAAAAGAATGGAAATGAGAAACCAGGATGAAAAGACGTCTCTCTTGACTTTTAAAGTGGATGATGTAAAATCTGTACGTTTTTTTCAAAGGACAACTGTTTGCCTGCAATGTGCAGTGACTAATTTTAAATCTGTGTATTGTTGTTTGCATGCAATCCAAAAAGTACGTGCGCACACTTACTGTACTTTCCTTGTCACCATAATCTTATTTAGAAATAGAAACTATTTATAAACACACATGTATGTACATGTAGCCCATATACATGAAATTAAGAGGTGCTTTAATTTTCATTTCCCTTTCTCTATTTATCTTCCACTAACCATGCACATTAGATTAAATTTATGCATGAACGTTCGGGTTAGTTATGTATTATATAATTTGCGAATATATAAGAAATCATATTATATTATGGAAATTACACAATAAGTTAATTACTATTTAATCTCCAGCAATTATAAAATTCTAATTATAAAAGAAACCCTCCTACATACTCAAGGATAGTAATAATATGTATGTACAATCAGCATCGGATATTTAAAGAACACAGATTAAGTAGTTCTAATATAATTAAACTTTGAAATGGGAGTGTCAACTATAGCTATCTATAGTGTTAAAGTTAGCACCTTCATAAACTTGTGTTTTAGTGGTGATTCTATCTCCACACAAAATAATTCAAGGCACCCAACTCGACAGTTAGTGTTCTAATATATGGCTCATCGTCAGCTTAACAAACTGGCAACTATAAAAATGAAGGAAGGAAATGCAGAGTAAAATACGAGAAACTAAACAGGAGGAATGTGAGTGATGCATGTTTTTCCTAACACACATTGGTTTAATATATCAACATAAGGTATGTATTTTTTGTTGTACCTATAAGTTAGATTTCTTTGGGATTTGCAATTTAACTTACTACTTTGCATGTAGTCACAGAGTCAAAAGTCACAACAAGTAAGTAGGTAACTTAAAAAAGTACAGATGATTATAATAATACTAGTAGAAATATACTGGGTGCTACAAACGTAAAACATTTATATTTATTCAAGAAAGAAATGTTTTGTTTGTCATATCTGATGTAGACAGTGTAGCTCGTATATTATTGTACGTTGTAGCTATGGTATAAAAGAAACCTAAGAAAGTTTCACAGTCTATAGGAAATGTGTGTAGAAAATGTACATGTGCAAAAGCATGGAAAAAAAGTGAACGCATGATACACACAAAACGTATCCGCATTTTAAAGTACTTAAGTGAGAAATAGTGAGTTCTCGAATGGAGTGTCCCCTTCTGCAGGAAATTTACTTGTCTGACTGAGTTCTCTGCTTATATTTCTTTCTTTATGCCAATGTTAAATTGCTAACTGGTAATAAAGTATGTATGTGCGTATGGTACATTAGGTATTTACTACAGTGTGTTATGTGTGCAGAGTGTAAGTTACGCAGCGTAGCGTAGTACATGTGTTTGCATAAAAAATGAAAGTAAGGAAACGAATGAGAGTATAAAGGATGACTTACACATGGTCGCCCCCAAAACCCAGACTTCGGGTTTGGAGTGAAGTTCGATTAGAACGGGTGGCATGCACACGAGCAAAATGAGAAGATCTGCAAGACTGAGATTGACGAGGAAAATGTTGGTGGAACTGCGTAAATCTTTGTTGCGCCATACAACAATGGGGACGAGCACGTTGCCGACGATGCCAAAGAGGAGGATGATGCCACAGAGGAGCGTGGACGTCGTCCGAATGTAGTATGGAAAGTTCGGCTCTGTCACTTCCGAAGAAGTGTTGAGGAACAAAGTGTCGTCGTCGAGTCCGAGTCCGTCCCCACCTGGAATAATACTGCTTGTCCCATTTAAGAGGTAATCTGATGTCTGGTGGTTGGCTAATGGGTCCATCCCGTCCGCATTTGTGGACATCCCATCAGAACTCCCGCCCAGGTTCATGATCTTCATACTTCTTTTCAAATGCTGGTTACCCCAACGGACTACGTCACTCAATAATTCTTCGGAGGCGAGCGAGAGCGGAGCGTGACTCTTACCCGGGTGACTCAGACTCCAGTTTTTTATGTTTATGTTCCAACTTTCGGGGACATTCAAAGTGTCTTCCATACTCAAGTCGTAGTCTAAATCCTCCAGTTTGGAATGTGACTTGGATGGGGTGGAACTGGCTGTTGTTCCGGAAAATGGAATCAATCTTGAAAGCTGGTCCATTCTTTTATCGGGATATTTATCTTCTTCAATTCCTTACCGTTTCTGCATTAAATAAAATGACACATTAATTAAATAAACATTAATTATTAAGGTTTTAAACATCATTTTAATTTCTAACTCTGTTTTCCACACTTTGCTTTTTCTAAATTTTATCTCCAACAGCTCTAATTCCATAATTCTTATCGCTGACAATAAGATGTTTGAAGACAGATTAGGTTGATCCCTTCCTACTTATCATTTAAAGATTTCTAGTGACCATAAGAACAATTTCAAGGAAATGGATGTTTCTTCCTGATATCCAAAATATTCTTCAATGGGCACCGTCTCCCACAAAAAAATCCCATCTATATCTTTAATGTGACATCTACTGCAGTAATGTCAACGCTGGTATTTCCGTGAGAATTATTTCAACAATGATTTCCGGTTGTGTGTATCTAAGACTAGGTACCTCTAACTTTAAAATTACCTTTCTTTTATCAAAAGTTGGTAGGAACGGGGACTGTTTAACTTTTGACACCACTCTCCTATTTCATCTGACATAATTAATTGCACAAATGCCTACTTATTTACAAACGTTTATCCATATTAACTAACTATCGGTACTGTGATAGATGCCTACCTAATATCTACTATTTACTAAAAGTATCTATGTACACATATGTAGAAAAACTATGCCGGCATTTCCCAAGTATTTTACAGTTATTCTGTAGATCTTGTCTGCAACGACAAAGGCAATGTACTATATACATTCCTTGAATTCATTTATATGACAGAGTGCATGTAATTTTTAGAAGAAAAGTTTTATTTTCTTCCACTGCATTGGATCAGAAAGTTAGGAATTCAAAATCATGTTCCTGCTGTGGTCTTCCGGTCTTCCCTTTCTTGTCTTAGTACTTAAGTCAAGTTAAAAACACTTCTGTGCAGAAAAATCATGGAACAAAGCTCCTGCAGCGATAAAAAGAATTCCTTGAGATTTATTACATTTGGAAACAATAATTATATGCATTCTATTTACTGCTTCTGCCACTCCGTTTTATGAAAACGTCAAGTGTATGTACTTATGATGCTGCAACTGCATACATTTATATGCATTATTATTATTATTATGAATCTACACAAACACAATTGTAGATATTATATTATTCTGCTGACTAGACATCTACCATAATGTAAGTGTAGCCACTATGCCGTTTTTGTTCCCGTTTTGAGTAAACAGTTTTGTTAGTGAGTTAGTTCTTATACTTATCGTAACTAGACTTGTGCTTATGCAATAATGCTAAAATTAGGTGTAACGTAGAAGGAACCATTCTGAATTGGAAGAGTTGAGTTTGAAATTGAATTGACTAGATAACAATAGGCCAAGTATTACTCCTATTTAACTCTATAGAAAAAACCCATACAATTTGTAAATTAAAGAAAAAGCCAGTTGTTTTACAATTGAAAATTCGGCATTTAATGATTTAGCTCAGGTATCGTAATTTTCTTAAATATTGCTGGAAGACATTGTTACGACATTATTTAAGTATCTGTAGTTCTGCATTCACTAATTTACCTTAAAATTCTATTTGAATTTTATCCGTGTTTACCTAATTCACTGTTTTTCTGAACAATAAACTTTTGTCAATTATTTTCCAAAGAAAATTCCAAAAGTGAAAGCAAAATACGCACTTTCAAAATATGTAAAATCGCTTTAAATAAAATACTCAGTTAAGTACAAGGAAGTTATAGCAGATTTTGTAAAAAGCCTACCAAAGTGTTCCAAGGATTTGCACTCTATTAAATAATGCATTTCAGAAGCACAGTTGTACAGTGCAGATAGTCACAAGAAAGAAGTTGTAAAATAGTTTATCAGAATGTGATCCATGGAACTTTTCTACTTTGAGCTTAAAGTAGTTAAGAAAATATCCCACATAGTATTTCATATTTGCTCCTGCAGTTTCCTTGCACCACGAGCCAAAAAACAGAATAAATCTCTTTTGCAATCGAGAAGATATATAAGATAGGTAACTAAGGAGTGCTACTTGGATCTCCTCTCCTGCATTACTGCAGCTGCATAGGTACATACTTAACTTAAAGATCTACTTTATAGATGGGATCGAACAAGGATTTATTGAGAAACCAATTAGTTCTGTTTAATTAGACAATAAATTACGTGTGGTCCATATTGGTAACCGTTGTTTCATTTTAATTGAAGCTAGTAGTATTACAAAAATAGTATCGGTTTTCATATTTACATTAAAAATTAAAGTTAGTCTATAGACAACAGTCTTTCTTAACTGACCGTAATGTTAACTTTGACGTATTAGAAAATTATGCGTTAATTTTTTTCCTCATTCCTCGACTTATTTTCTGCACTGAAACGCTATGAATGCTACTTAGAAATCTACAGTACGGATCATAATGTATACATATATATAAACCATCTCCCGCGACAATGCAAGCTCAAGTATGCAAGGCATCATGAAATGAAAAATTCGAGTGAAAATTTTAAATAGTATTTATATATGAAAAGAGAAAGCATACTTTAACATGTTATTGTACTATGGACTAAGGATAGTGATCCATACTGTAGTATAAAAAGAGTTTCCAGAGTGAACCGTTTTGCGTCATATTAAGATTTGGTTTCATCTCTTCTACACTCTGCTGTCTACGGTACTGTACATCTGACACAGAGAAGAGTACTCATACCCCGAAGAGTCTGCTGACTCCAGTCAGATAATAAAACTACTACATACACAAACATTTCCACATAAAAAGTAAAAACCATTTGGCATTTTGAATTATGGGAAATTGGAATACAAATTATGGGCAACTTCAGAAATTGAAGATGCTATAGTACTGTTGGAACTGTGGATTTGTGGATAGTAGAATAGAGATACGCACATTTGGTGGCTGTGGTACGTATAAGTACCGTAGGCACATTTTATAGAGATGTACGTAGAACAGAAAATGAATACGGTATGAGTTACAAGTTACAACTACCACTTACAAAAATACATTAATATTTCTTAGTACACTCTTTTATTACAGTAATTTAATTATCGAAACTTTTCGAATAAAACCCAAGTGTAAATTCGGAGTTGCTTGACGTACCTTGAGATTGAGATACCTTAATGGGGCAATACGTGTTCTTCAAATTGACAGTTTCTCCTACACTGAATTTATTTTGGCAACACAAATTCCTGTTCGCAAATATATATATTTTACCTTGTAATATGTAAACTATGCAAACAATAACGCTGTGAATTTCTTTTAAAATCTCACATTGTCTTAATAGATGCACCGAATTTCAAAAACTCTGTATGTAACTTGATGCATTCAATTCTGATGTCCATGCAGAACGAATGTCTTAAGTAAATTTCTTGCTCTTCAATTAGTATACTTAACGTAACGTAAATACTGAATGTAATGATAAAAATATAAAGCACAGTAGCACTACAAATACACATAAATTTACATTAAATCACAGTCATTATCTAATCGTTTGCAGACTCTTGCATGCAGAGTGTTGTTATAGGTGACCTAATTACATTCATGAATGTTGAGGTGAGAATGACAAAGTGCTAACTGGTAGGACACGGGCCATATACTTATATTTATTTCTGATATTGTCTGCTGGTTATTATATTTGTTTTTGTCATATTATGTACAAACAATCTATATACTGTTGTACTCATAGGTCAAGTCAAATATGCCAATAAATATTTACGTTACAGTTACGTAAGTACATACCAACATGGAAAATTACACTTTAATTTTCAATTCTGATAATAATGATTGAAAATAGAATATATGTGTGTCACTATTAACTTTACACAATTTAAATGATTAGCTTTCCATATTCTAACGTTAACAGTATCAGTATATCAACTAACCATTATCTAGTGCATACATATTTTACGTCTGTTGTAGCTATTTATAAACTCAAACAACTACATAAACCATTATAAAACATCATTATGACCTTTACCTTTCCGCATAGTACATAGCATTCATATAATTTACGATTTTTTGCAAGCTGTAACATAAGTACTACTGTATTCCTTGCCATAATCATGCCAGCATTCAACATGCATACTAATAATTAAGCAAAAAGGTTAAGGAATTGTATCTTAGATACGTTGTGATGTGATATATACAGTTTTAATAATATACATATCGTGAAGAAGATGAAATTAGTAGGATGGAGATAAATACTCCGTTTTGCATGTGTAACATAAGTACATGAACAAAGTAAAGAATAGAATGATAGTAAACGGGTGCAAGAAACTGTTAAGTAATGTTAGAGCTTCTTAAGCCTAAAAATAGTCACAGCTTTGAAAACAAATTAGATATTTATGCATTCAGGCCATATGCACATTACATAAGTAGACTTGTGTATCCTTTTTTGGAAAGGTGGACTGACGCCTGGTCAGAGTCGAATCCTCAATTCATTTAACACACATCACAACACTACGGAGAACATTCAACAAAGCTTCAACGTCATTTCAACTAAAAGACTCAAGACAAGAGCAGCGATAGCGATAGTGAGTAGAAATAAATGAACCTGGGTGGTTTTCTTCCTTTGTCTAAAACAATGCCAAAGAAGCGAGGAACAAACGGATTAGCCATCAACTGTTTAAATGGACAGACTCAAATCGTCTATTTACTTGGTAATATTTATCGAAAACTCTTCTACCTACCTACCTACCTATACTTATGTAATGTAAATGAAACTTACTTAAATAATGTACATAAAAGTGGTATGTAGGTAGATATATTTATATTTGCTGTGTAAGAATGAGATTGAACTTATTTGCATGTAAGTGCTTACACATGTACAAAGTACAACCATTTCATTTCACCATATTAAACATTTTGAGGTTTGCATGTAGCGTCCTTTCTTGGAAACTGGTCAAATTGTAAGAAAACTAGGCAAGTACAGCTGTCCTGTCTGTCATTCTTTAGAGAATAGGAAAATTCCGTTGATGGGATGTTGAGATAGGACACAATTTATGAATATCCTTATAATCCTGTATGCACGACATAGATAATATTCTTTGGACGTCTAATGTATGAGGTATGAGCATATAAGCACTAAGAAATATTAAATGTGGTTGTGGCTACTTAAATACTACTAGAGTACAGCTAAATCTGCGCGATATACCTACAGGGAATCTCATCAATCAATCCAAGCCAAAAGTTGACATGTTTCTTGACACAATGTAAAAATGATTTGCTTTCATGGCCTGCATTTTTGCTTGATGGCCCTCTAAAAGTGATAGTTATGCCCAAAAGAGTCTCATTTTAATATCAGGTGAAGTCATTTGTTTCACAGAAATATCAAAAACAGTGATATAATAATGTAATGAACCGGAATACATGCTCATGCTCATTCCAATCTTCAGTTAAAGCAGCAGGAGTTTTAACTGTGTCAGGTTTCACCTCATCAACTCTTCCCAACAACTAATAAAGGCCAACAATAAGCGCAAAAAGTTTGTCTTTGGCCATTATTATTAATTATTTGGTTTATATCATAACCTGCGCATGCTGTATGCATACAATAGTACACATTACATTGTGTATTTCTCAACGAGTAATGTAAAGTGTAAAGACACGGCTAGAAAGATGTTTTACATGTATTAGCTAATCGTAAGTAAGTATAGGAGTTGACAAAGCATGCGAGTATACATAAATATTCTTTTAATTTTGAAGTGCACAGGTTTAAAAGCTATTATCTTATAAGCAGAATACATTCGCTTATTAATAGAGAGTAAAAGTACAATAATAGGCACATGTGCTATAATTAAAATGCTTTACATCATGTGTCGACTGTAAATAAGCTTTGATGAACTTATTAAGATTTGGGATTTTATAAATGACTTCGTATATAAAAATGTTTCGCTAGCTGTCAAAAATATGAAACTAAAGCCAATAAAATACACCTAATATATATAAATGGAATAGTGTGTAACTTGAAGGCATTTCTTCCAAAATAATGGACACTTTGTCCCCTTAATGCATTTTACCTTGCAGATGTATAATAACCCGTAGACGCAGATGAAGAAAATCTAAGAGTGCGGTGAGTTATTTCACAATGTGCAAATTTACCTGCTTACAATTTGTCAAGCCTAGTATGTCTGGAAAATAATAGAAAAGTAAGATCAATTGTTTTTACGTAGCCCTTAGTCTATGTTAGTTTCTTTCTATAATATTTTATGGCATTAAATTAAGTTGCTATGCAAAAAGATATTTAAATGAAAAATCATTAATGTTTTGAGAACATTCTTATATTTAATACACCTAGTTAAATTTACTGATTCACTGAGCATTAAAACTAGACAGCAATACATTAATAGCCTAGAATGTTACATAATATTCTATTTTTATTGCGTAAACTTTGGTCCAAATCGGGTTGGGCAAAAATGGGCTTTCTCTTCTCAAGTATCTCCAAGCCATTACATAATTTACACTTATACGTACTTTGTATATAAATATTTGGCATTTTAGGCCTCTGTTTAATAAAACGTATTCTGGAGCGTTTAGGTAAGCTTTTGTCAAAATTGTCTTGTAACATAAGACAATTCTATATTTAATACACCTCACAAGACTAAATAAACTTGCTTGACACTGTGAGTCATTTTAGAAATTGTTTTCGGACTTGTTTTCATTAGGGAGTGTACAAGCTGTATTTACATTAGTATTGACGAGCTTTGCATTAATACTTTAATAAATAATAAATGCATTACGCAATTTTGCTTTGTGGACATTTATAATCAACTTTATTCATCCGAATTACATGGACTATTAAATAATGGAAGCATTTTTACAGGATCTAATGGGATTCAAATGAGAATAGTGTCTGCATAAATATAGTGCCGTGACAGTTTGAATGAAGATCTTCAATTACTGAAGGAGATGCATTTTTATGATTACAATTGGCCGAGTTCCCACAGTCAGTAAATGAAGATGCTTTGGCTGAGCATAAATGCAGATTTTTGCGTTATCTATTTGTATAGTTGACTCTCATCGAATAATCAACACTACAAATGTCACATTTTAGCATGAGATATTTGAATGGATTTATTTAGTTGAGACGGGTTGTATGTTCGTTTTAATGAAGACGCTGATGCTTTCCTACACTCGAATGCCAAGTCAACTTTACTCATTCTAATAGATTACAGCCTCACTCAACATAGCAGCCCGAAGATAGAAACTCCGTTTTTTCTTTCTGTCCTCATTAAGTTGCAATAGTAAGGTTAGAATATACTTATAGGGCATTTGGACGAGAATATCTGTAAAATGGCGAAGTTGTGACTACAATTGGATAGGAAGAGGAAAATGACTATCTAAAGCAGCATTGATGATTTCCATGCCTGGTAAATATAAAAATACATTGCTACGCAGCAATGTGTAAAATTTTGGACACATCTCAAAAAACCTAATTATTCAGTAAACATAAAAAATTATTTTGACATAAATTCTGTCCAATTTATTCCTGTTAGAATGCTACAAGGTGTAATATGGAGTTATAAGCTATAATTTTGTGCGTCGCTTCATTATCTGAAATATACTATTTGTTTATTCCACACTTAATGACACTAACAGAAATCATAGTTTTTAGTCTTGAGTGTGTACTTATCGAATAATAAACTAGAAAGTCAGAAAAGTGCTTTATGATGATAGCCAGTAGGCATTCCAATAAAGCACTAGGTATCTTTCTAGAACAATTTTATGAGAACAGGTAACTGCTAATGATCTAACGCCATTAGAGCTGGTTCAATGCCCAAATAGGGACAATTTATAAGGACATCGTTTGCAATTAAAACTACGTGTGTCAATTGGTTGACATAATAAATATCGCTTAAATCCGCCTTCGTCTATTGATTCCTCCATATCTTAAGATTACTTTATTACACTGCTAATTGCAAGCTACACTACTTTCTACTTTCAATCTAAATGTATATGGAGTTTTTAGCGGCTCTTTTCTCATCTTACTCTTTTAAATCCAGTGGACATTATTTTATGCCGGTATAAGATGCAAATTAAGTTATCAGCCTTGAGTATTTTTGTTTGTAAATAAATATCTTACACTATAATATGGACAATGAATTACGTTTAATTAGATAAACCACTTAAGCTAATATTCACAGAAATAATTTTTGGTCAGCTAATAACAATTAAATGGTATCAAAAAACGTGTTCGTTATATCTCGCCATTAATTTAATGCGTTCAAAAATCAACTATGTATTTGTAATTTGGTATCCAGAGAAAAAATGTTATCAAATAAATAAACTCAACCGTGTAATAGAATTTCATACGATACGTACTGTAATGAGTACGTAATAATCGAATTACGTAAACTACTCCATATTACGCTATTTTTGTATAAAATTTTGTATACTTTTATAACGATACTACATGGTAAACCTATACTATATGTGTTCTTTAAGAAATGACCCAAATTGTGTATACGGTCATTATATATGTGTATATTACCGTAAGAAACTACAATAAATAATTATCACGTCTCTAACAATAAGCTGTAAATTAATAAATGTCACTTTATAACTTTAAATATGGTGAATCACATTCATAGTGACGGGAGCCTATAAATATTCTATTTAAGTATTTGGAAAAGTATAATTTGTAGTTTTCCCTCAAACGTAAATTATGCTTAGTGCCATTTATCCCTTGCAATGCTCTCTGTGTGGCAGTCAAAATGATTAATGTGGTTAATCACACACACCCAAAGAAAAACAGTAACAAAATAGGAAAAGTTTATCATTTATCGTATAAAAGTTGAGAGTCATAACTCAAAAGTCACCTTAAAAGGATCAAATACTTAACACGGTTGTTCTCAGTCACACAATAGTATCAGGAAACCATAAATATTGTGAAGTAAATGAATTGCTACTTGATGATTCATTTCTATAGAAATATTGCTAAATCTTGAATTATTGCTTTAGCTTACTGTCACGCTACACTTGACTTTACATATTATAAGCTTTAATTTCTCATTACCATTTTCCTCTTTGCCTAAATAATCGGAAGCAAAGCGTATAGATACAGTAAACATTAAATGCCCAGTAGTACAGAATATCTTGAATATTACTACTCCAACTCCAAGGATGAGATGCGCGATGGTATAAGTTTTGCAATTCTGTGTATAATATATTTTTCTTTATTGTTATACAGATAACATAGTTTTTTACATTTTATCGTTACACGATTCTTTGTAAGCAGAGATATCAGCCGATGATTATTTTTTAGTTAATGCACTAAACTCACTTCTTTAAGATGCCCATTAGTATGCACGAAATGTTCTGGTTCTCGTCTCAAAAGTTGAAGGAAGAAAAACCTACACATTGTTTGCGTTCAGATCATCGGAGTCAAAGCGGATACTTAAGTGATTATTGTGACCATACTGTGAGTGAGTCTATGATATAATCCTGTGACTTTAACATTCAGCTGCCTACAAAAAGAACACATGAAACGAAGCCTGCTCATTTATCTTTCTTTTAGCACACCTTAGATTTTGAACGAAGCTTAACAAATCAGATCAACAAAAGCGCAACACTACCTACCATAGGTAGACATACATACATAAGTGACCTAAGTTAAACTTTACTGCATATGCCTAAATGTTGTAAACTACATACAAATACATACACAACTTCTACATCTACATTTATTGCATTTGTATATAGGCAATATAGTATCTACGCATATTGTGTCAGTAAAATGTTCAGGTTTGATATTGGTGTGGGAGAACTACAAAATCTCATGTTCTATTTAATTTATACATATTACGTACAGGAGATTTAAACAGTTTCAGTGGAATCAAAAGCTATTCCTAAAATCAGAGAAATGGTTGGCATGAGATAAGTCTTTGGATTTGAGAGCTATGTGAAACTTAACATGCAATGTAGTACATCATAAGAGTTTTCAAATATTTCAGATCTTTTGAATCATACTCAAAGAATTAACAAATTTTTATATTTATTTTTTCATTTCCCCCAAAGCTTTAGTTATTTTACTTCGAGACCGGGATTATTAACTAGTAAATCTATAATTTGATGGAAGACCATGATACTACACTCCAGTTGACAAAATAATCATTATCCACCATGGAACCTCGTTCTAATCCTTAGCTCTTAACAAATTTCGCTACTGTGTGTAATATTAATATAATTAAATATATAAAATTTAATTTTTTTGTGGTATCAAGACTTCAAAAAGTCTATTATCATTTAAACGGCATGTTGTCTACTGTAACATATTACACAATCCTTTGATGCACATATATATGTAGCTAAAACAAGGTCTTCGTTCATTTCATTTTGAATTACAATGTCTTTGTTTACTTACAAGTGAGTCTTCACTCGAGGAGTTAGAACATTTTACCCATTTTGCCCTAGAATCTACATGATACTCAAAGAACTGTCATCCAAAGAAATTTTATTAGGTAGGTAATTTAGTTGCCTACTTAATATTAAATTATATGATGCACGCATACATTATATTACTTATGTACTATACTATGTGTATACGCATTCCTATATAGCCAAACAAGTGTAACTATTAAATTTACTAGCATTAGGCACAGCTGCTAAAATAGTTTTTCCCTTTCTCCTAAATAAGTAGATATTTAATTGACAAGTAAGGAAGCAGAGAATGAATTTAATTTACACAGCCAGTCGTAGTAATTCTAAATTGCTGTTGTAACATAATATATTTACACAAGAAGTCATTTAGACGTCTACCTACCGTGCCACTAACTAACAAGCTCAACCACCTACGAGCTAAGTGAGAGATTCGAGACTTTGAGACAGTGGGCAAACAATCAAATCAGCAGACGTATATCTTGACTGTCTTAATGACATTATGTCCGTCCGGACACTCATCTTACATGAAATGGGAGAACACACAGAAACGAAGCTTTTTCTTTATATATATACATTCAACGTGGAATAATATTTATATTACCTATACACTATACTATTGTAATTATTTCATTGGGTGTACATTTTAAGTGGTGTACACATGCAGAGATACAGATTCGAACAGACAGAATACCTAAATATGTGGTGTATAGTATTACATTGTAGGTGTTGTATGTAATTGTCAGGCTAAGTGCTTGTGGATTGAAGGATTTTGCAAGTTGGTAGACGGCAGACGCGACAATTGTATGTAATATAAATGGTGTACTGTGGTATTATGTGTCAAGGGGCAATGCGTGACTATAGAATCCACCACTTTGTGTGTGATTGTAATTGTAAGATAATTTATTAGATTACATATTACTTGACGTTTAATGTTTAAAGCATTAAACTTTATTTTTACTTCCTATTTATAACCATTACACCAATTCATAAGCAATTGCAATTGCAATCTTGAAATTCATCTGATTCAAGTAAATTGTAATTTACATAATATTACCTATATGTTAACATTTATGTAAAATCTAAATAATGCAGGAAGCTTTTACTTATGTATTAATTTCTTTGTTGGAATGCGAAATAGATCGATATTCAAAGAGAAATTGTTATCAGATAGAGATTACCACAAATATATGTTATTATGTTATGTAGCTCCTTATGGTATGTTTGCATCCCACCAAAAAACACTCGATATGTTAGATTAAAGGAGCTCTGACGAAAAAGCCAATATTGTATTAGTCAATTGGTGGTAGGTAGGTTGGCCAGGCCACCTCGATAAAAAACGAACTTTTGTACTTGTCTTGTAGATTTGTACAACACCAGTTTGTAATTTTTTCTTGTATATTTAATTCATTAATTCATTCTTGCAAACGACAAGTGGACTAACTTGGTTTGGTTGCTTGGCTTGGTATGACTCGATTAAATTTATATGGTTGACTGGACTTGCTCCCAGTTATCTGAAATGATAATGCGATCGTTGCTAGATCGAATCGCTTAAAAATTAACAGTGATGACAATGATGGCATCGAATCCAATATCTACTACTATACTCAGCAAACAGTCATTGAATTGAATTTTTATCGATTGGAGATAGTAGGCACTATTGTATTGTATACCTACCTACACCATTTAGTAGGCAGAAGATTTATTTCTTCATCTTACGTATTCTCTCGAGGTTCTCTTAATATTAACAATCCAATAGTTACTATCTGTCAACGTATTTACATTTCTAATACGGCAAAATCGCCACTCATCAGCAATTCAGTGGCAACTGCAAATATGGGATCTGTAAAAATTGCATCTGATTAACAATTCGCAAATCTTGTCATACTTTCTAAGGAAATTGTTTTTTCTAAAATAATTAATCTCACAGAATTTTTTGATACACAATCACATTGAATTTTGGCAAAAATATCTTCGCTAGTTGCCAAAATTGATTTGCCAACATAAATGAATCTCTATAAATATTTGTTCCTATTAGTATGCTGTTCTGTTACACTATTAAGTAACTAAATGTTCATGTAAATAAATACATACATTTATGTGACTGTACAGTATGTATGTGATTCTATGCAAGAGCTTATTTATATTTATAAGGGATATCGTATTTAGGAATACTTAATAATATCTATATAATGCTTTCAGTCTTTTTACGGTATAGTCGAGAATAAACGATATGTACTGTAAGACAGCCATATAAATAGTTATTACATACATTATAGTATAGCAGTAGCTTATAAATGAATATTGCTAAGACTACATTGACATCATTGGATTTTTGAAAGCTTCTGTCGTATTGTCATTATTGTCATTGTAATTGAATAGAATTCATGAACAAGAAGTAGAAGTACAAGTCGCTGAAACGCGTAGTAATTACTTTGATTAATATATAAAGAGATCAGTTTTCATTCAATGACTATAATTTCTGCAGCGTATTCAATTTACTCTCATATCAAAACTGCTCCATTTATAAGGGATTTTATTAAATGGCTTCCTAGTGCTATAGCGTACCACAGACAATAATGTAGTAAGGTACATTAATAAACTATGTAGAATACTATAGGATTTTCCAGGTTGTTTAAAAGTCAATATCATTTAGTTGAAACCACGTCTAGTCCAAAGACTCGACAGCACTCTAGCAGCTTACAGAATAAAGGAGTCAAGTTAATGCAACCACACTGCCATAAAATGGCAATTAACTTTGTCCTCTGCTTTAGTGAAATTGAAATTTTCCATTCCTTTGGCTATTTTACGATTTCTTCTTGTAATTGATCGTAGATAACAAACCGAATTAATTAAACAGATATGTGGGAGATATTTATACTTTTTCTTTCGGTATTAAACTTTTGTTCTTACTTAAATTAATATCAGTATATTTCAGTCAAATCAAACTTGCTGTGTTTTATACCATAAACATACTCTTATAAAAGTTTCTCCAAGTAAATACCTACTTGGGTAGAATTGAATTTGAACTTTTGGATTAATTTCGAAGAATCTGTGTTTTTTGACTAAGCTTATAACCACGACTTCATATTCATGTATTATTTACCGGTCCTTACTTCCCAAAGGCATTTTACTGTGATTTAGCAAACTTTCAGCATTTTCTACTAAAGTTTAAATTAAATACGTAGGATGAGCAAAAATCCTTACAAATGTTACCTCAACTCAAACAAAACTACATATGAAGGCAAATCTCCTAGTGTGCCTACAAATAATACAAGTATCTAACTGTATACAGGATTGTTCACAACTTTTGACTTTGGGAGTTTTAGCCGGAATTCAGAAAGTATATGCACCATAATGTTAGGAATGTAGAATCTACTAAACTCTAATTATTCGCAATGCCAGGGAGATCAAGACCCCTGTCTCGCATTATTATATTTACTTTTATTTGCGATTTAGTAATTTGCAACTGTTGCAAAAGTTTTACGATTGTGATATTAAGTAGATACCTACATAAAAAATGTACAAATGAATTGCATACTTTGTTGTACGTAACATATATGGAAGTACTTAACAATGTACGTCAGTTTCAAGGGTTTATACGTAACCCTGTACAGAATATTTCGCAAGAGTAAGTATAAGGCAGACACTAAAAGAACCTACCTACTATTAGTTCTGCGGAAGAAAACTAAGCATTTGCAACACTGCTATAAATAATGAATATTATAAGCTTTGCTTACAAGTATGGTATGTACAGTAAGTATAGTTACTATATACGCTTTAGATAATAAGTGGATAACAAATGGACTATTGACCATGGTTAATTTCAAAGAATCTGACCAAACTAAAGTTGGGTGTAATAAATTGAAGAGAATGGCTCTGAGTGTGGCATGGTTTATTCTTGCGAATGCTACGACACACTATATACATATACGGCATACGACATGACACTTTTTGTCCAAATAAATTTCTGTCGCTGGAATGCCGAAGCCGCAGCTGTGCCTATACTCCGTTATGAATGTTAATACTGTGTTACAATCACTACGAAGAGAGAGCGAATATTGCAGATATCGCAGACTTGTTTGTAATCAAACTAGTGCCTACTGCCTACTACAGCCTACCTACTACCTACCAATACCAATGCAAATTCGAAATGTATAATATGCAAAGGCTGGGCCCTCCCTATCCTCATCATTCTCACATTTGAATTTCAAAAACAAATTTACAGTGAATTCTTGAAAAGAAATATTTTACTCCCCATGTCCCCATACTAATTTTCATGCATTCCGTCACGTATTTAATAAACTGATATTTTGAAATAACATGACTCGTGCGATGTTCAATTGCGTAGCACAGAAATATTTCATGAAATAGTACACTCGTCAAGAATCTTGTCGGCATGCTTCTCTATACTTGTAGATTTCAATTAAAAAATTTCACGTAATTTGGATATTTTCTCAAATTCTGAGAAAACTGTAAACCTGTCTATTGACAGTAAATTGAAAAAAGTTGTTGAAAAAGTTTATTTATAAAATATTGGCAAAATTTTGCGTTTTAAAATCATCAGATGTCCACAAACTATATATCATAAACTGTCCACACCACAACACTTTCTGGGGTAAAATATTTTTTATTCCTCATTAAGTAATGTCCTCAGTAATGCCCTTAGTGTGTAGTACTGCACACTCTTGGGATATTGAGAATTGGACAAATGATCAGAAATTAACTGTTAATGCATACTGATTTTTGTTGGGTATTTGAATAATATGGCTTCAGAAACAATGTAGCCTTTTGAATTTATAAAAAAATGAAACTGCGCTTCTAATTTATACGATATTATTAAGTCATAGTCATATTCCAAGTTATTTGTCTTTGTAATGTAACACATTTGAATAAAAAGCATGGAAAACCTATCCTGAATTTTGAGGAGAGTTCTTTTGGGAATACGTTATTGACTATCTAGAGATTGGATGGAGACTTTGAGACAAGTCGGTGCTTGAAATATTATGCATAGGCATTGATTGTCATTCCTTTGCTTGGTATACATACCAAATATGTTCTGGCTCTTCTACTCTTACAGTAAAAGAGTTGGAAATGAATTCTTTGTCTATAGCAAATGTGTCGGCTCTTCTGCCTCACATCTTAACTATTTATAATACGTAAAGTTACACATATATCGTTGTTTACAGTCAGGATTACTAATTCATGAATCCTGATGCATACCAAAGCACTATAGGTACTACATAAGCAAGTTAAAGGCGCACATCACATACAACTACAACAATGCAACAGAAATTCAATGCAAAAATGGAGTTGATGCGATGTGATGAGATGAGCGAGTGAAAAATCTCTCCTAATTGTAAATGTAAAGGTGGAAATACCAAATACCTATTCAGTGTTTGCTGCACTTGTATGAATATGTAAGTGCAAGGTAAAGGTATGCCATAAAATTTTTATATTGTTGTATTACTGTATTGCATTACATACATTATTATTAGATTTGCATAGACGAGTACCTAGCACAGAAACAGAATACCTAGTCTAGGTAGGTATGTTTAATACTATTAACAGATTTGAAAGAGTTGAGATGAGAATACAATTGTTTGTTGAATAGAGTCAAATGAGTATCTTGTCTGTTGATAAAATGAAAACAACAGTATACGAACAAAACATGTATCATGCATTGAAATCGTACCTAATAACTGTATAACCCCAAGAATACCACTGCATACCTGCATAGTACCTACCTGTTGGTACATAAAGTTACAAGACAGCATTTTCCTTACCAATACCAAAATAATATATTTAAGTACAGAATAATAGGTGAAAATACGTGGGTTCAATTGCCTACGTATTACATACAGATATACATATACAAATAGATTACGAATAAAATCTATAGTAAAGTTTACTTATTTGATTAACAAGGGAATCAATACTCTTTTCTTCACAATACCTATGGATGTATTGTGTATTAAATAATTTATAATAAAATAGTTGGTACGTGATATATATATCTGTACTATATATAGTATATGTTTACTTGTTGTACCTAAATCATTTGTTCTAAAGTGAAGGAGGGTTGTGTTGAGTGGATAAGGTGATACTTTGAGTGATCTACACTTACACTACACTCTTATATAGGAATAGGATGAAAAATGAAATGAAAGCCGAACTTTTTGGATCTCAAATCACATTATCTCACAACCAACGCAACGCATTGCAAGACAAGAAAGACTCGAATCAAGCAGAACATCAGACAATCAGACAGTTAGACATATAGTAGGCATTGAATCTCTTTTTACATTTAGTTAGCTATATTATGTAGGTATATGTATGTATTTGGTACTGCACTTCGTCTCATCTTCATTTCATTAGTAGTTTAAGTTTAGTTTGCCGAGAATAAAACGAAGCTCTGTCCTGTTCTATCATTCCCATTCCTCGTATACAAATACATGCAACTCGTCTAGCTAGGCCAGGCCAGGCTTGCTGACTTTTGCCCATTTACAGAAGTAAGTTGAACGAGTGAGTACAAATACGTAGTACGTACATATGTACAAGTTAACTTATGTAACTGAATAAGAGTTGCTCGGTCGGGTGAAGTGTAAATAAATAAGTACGTAAGTAGCGAGTACATATATAGATCTACTAACTAATGCAGTGCTAAGTGTAGAAAGAAAAAGTTACGGCAGACGTGCTTTAGAAAGATGCCCTCCAACAATCTGTTCTCTTAATTTCAATTCAAGTGAGCAAACTCGGCTAAAATTTCTAACCGCAAGGAGGAATAATAGGACGGACGTCAACTCAACGTCATAGAAAAGCAACGTCGGCGACTTACAAAATGATAATATTACATAATATTGTGCATAATAATGAGTATATTATTATAACCATACCACACATAATATTATATAGCACAATACAGATTATTAAATACATACCATGTACAGTACCTATTTAGCAATACAAAACTTTTCTCAATCTCAAGTTACCTAACGCAGCTGTAAAATTATGCAATACTCAATGCAAGAAGATGCGTATATGTAAGAACCAAATGCAGAACCTCCTATTAGTTTACGAAGTACTTGCAGATGAGAATTTTTATAAGGAGCACAATCACAACTACATATACACACTAATATTTGTAGCGAGAATCATAAAAAGAATGGTTCCTTCAAACAAACTACAGATATCTATAATTCTTACTTGGAAAATTCCTGTTTGCCTGTTTCTTTTGCTAATTCAGTCGTTTTAAATGTTCAGTATAAAATGTAATGTTGTGTGTGATTTACATAGTCTAGCCGCCTAGTACAAATACATTTATTTATGTGCATATTTTTTTATAGTAAAAACAAGTTCATACAACAGAAAGAAAGTTGATATCTCAGCAATTCACTTATTTTATTGTTAGATCAATAGCAATGTTGATGTGTAAAGCGCTGATTTGCATTTATAGCTATTTCACCTGTCTTGTCCTACAATATGAATGTCATCATGATCAAAATATATTATCAAAAGATATTTTGTAGAGAAATATATTCTAAAGCATTCTTCAGTTGTACAACTATTTATACAAGGAGCAAATAAATCTCTCAAGCAGACTATTTTTATAAGTATGACATTTAGCTTTGTATAGTATGTATGTACTTTTTAATTCATTTTTTAATTCAATATCTGAAATGGTGACACACTCACATAACAATACAGAAAATGTCAAAGCTTTTATTCACAAGTGTAGAGTGTAGACTCGTTGGATGTGCAGGCAGCATACAATATTAGTAGTTTTTGTGGAGACTAGTAGGACAGAATGACAACTAAACATAATAAAGTATACTAAGTATGTACTTGAAAGTTTACTTTAGCAGATGTTTTCACAATTACATTGAATTTTTGTTGTAGTCTAAGTAAACAGGCACTAAGGCCAAAAAACTTAAAAATCATAACTTAGAATTCTCATTTGTCTTAATTTTTACAACTTGTACATAAAACCTACTATGGTACATAATTTCTGTAGAGTAACTAAATTGGCAATAATTTTACAATATTATACCTACTTCATATATCTTTTCATATGTTCGCTACTATTACTATTAAGGCTGCCCTGATGTGGCTTCATTTTAAGATTAAGGCAGTACTCGAAAACATGGGCAAAGAAATTTTTGAAAATTTCACTTTGGAATTAACATAAATGTATTTTGGTTGTACTCAAATAGCCATGCTTAAGATTTTTTGCAAAATCATTATTTTGTTTAATTCTTTAGGTTATTATAATAATTCTTGTCGATAATACCGCCTTAATACTCTTTCCACGCATATGAAACATAGATATGATATTATGCAAAACATTGCTAAATGAAAACGAGATTGAACAGTGTAGGTAGAATTTCTTTACGTGGGAATGATAACTAGGGACAATAATTCATTCATTGCGTCTCAAATCTGGTTAGGTAGTTTAAAGGTCATTTCTAACGTTGCACACAACTTACGCATCTGCTGGTCAAGGAAAGTAAGGTTACACTTGGTTAAGTACGATAATTATGTGCCTTGTCTGTCAAGGTTTACCTGACATGACATGAAATAATTAATTTTGCATTATACATTTTTTGATTTGGATTATCCTCGATGTTGAACATGAAGCTTTTGAATTAAGAAGGCAGTAAATGTAAAATAAATGTCTCATCTTTTCTGTAGAACAATCGAAATTCAGCTCCTTCTAAAATATTTAGTTGCTATTCAATTCTCCTTATTGGCAAGTTAAAGTCACAATCAGTGATCCGCACTCACTGCAACTACTGTCACACTAAAAGAGTTCGAGTTAGATGTACGAGCACAAAAATACAATGTAGCAAGCAGCCCTCTGTCAGATTGAGATTTGTTTGCCCCATCCAGCATAGCAGGAGCAGAAGGATCTCTTAAGAAGAGAATGTGTAAGTAAGTGGATAATTTATATGCGTCACCTGAACTGACTGCGACTGACTGAGTTACGGATTGTTTGTGTTATACATTTTGTAGTTTAGGAATGCTGTAAAGCCTCATTGATGTTTTAGCATAATATAACGATGGGAGGCATTCACTTCCACAATTTCGATAGCTAATGCTAATGGTAATAAATTCTGCTAACATCTAACTTGTCGCCCACGCCTGACTTAACATAAAGGAGTTTTATGGGGCTTCAGATTATTATTCTAACTCAACTTACGACTTAGTAGCTGATTTAGAAGTCATTTCACCTTTTTCTCTCCCTCATCTTCAAATTAATCCAGTTAAAAAATATATTGCACTATTGAAATAGTATTTACTGCCCAACATGGCTCTACTAAATTCCATTACTAAATTCCCAATGTATAGATTTTACCAATAATTGTATACATTGATTATGTTAAGTACTGCGTCCTATCGGTACGTAAATCTACTTAAACGGACACTATAAACATTTTATATGTCCACTGTCCACTACTTCTCTTTGTCTTGGTATGCCGGCCAGATTAGTAACTTTGTTTTTAGTTTCATGGTCACTCCAATTTTATAACAATATTCCATGTAAGTATTTATCTAAGAGATAGAGTTATTTGCTTTAAAGATGCAATCGTATCTTACTGTAGTGATGGTGAAGATAGCCAAACGTGTTTTAGGTGGATCCGCCATTAATGGGAGCTTAATTCTAAGAAATTACGTCTTATTTCCGAAATAAATTGGTTACAGAGATGTTCTAATTAAATAATATACCTAAAATTTGTTCTAATTGAAAATTAGCTTGTTTTGTGATTCATGAAATTGTAAATGGACAAGACGTGTATATAAGTTCAAATAATATTAGCATTAGCTTCTGTTTATATTTTCCAGTTGGCTATATTTGCCATCCTAATAATATTTGTGATTTCACTGGCTTCGTATACAAAATGAAAATCAGGATTTATCTGTTCAATAGCAACTGGTAAGTTTGTCTTTGTTATAAATGGGCTTGAGTAAGGAAAAGATTGAAAGATTTTGCTTTAAGTTTGAGTGACGTTTTAGGGTTCACGGGGCTGTTATATATCCGTTAAAAATAATTTTGTAGGTTTTACTGTTTATTTTAACTTTAACTTAAACATGAAGAGACATAATAATATATACATGCATTATTGGAGTAATAAAACACGTATGTATTTGTAATCGTAAAGCTTGACTGAATCCTAAGTATTATTGCGAATTGCGAACAGAGACACTTTAGAGTTTACTTTAGGTATCAACTCACAACTCCAATGCATTTTGCATTACCTAGGTCTACGACTAAAGCATTGAGCTTTGAAAGTGGAATGCAGACGATGAATTAAAAGCGTCTGCTTCCATCAAGGAGAGCAATTTCATGTCTGTGTCAATACACACTTCGAAAATTAAAGTATACATCTGGAG
This sequence comes from Tomocerus mixtus, assembly GCA_034694165.1. Lineage (NCBI taxonomy): Eukaryota > Metazoa > Arthropoda > Collembola > Entomobryomorpha > Tomoceridae > Tomocerus > Tomocerus mixtus. The sequence continues at coordinate 29,849 of JAQFYC010000845.1, forward strand.
CTGGAACTATGAGCAATTTACACAGCATACCAAAGGAAAGGAAAGCATATCATAATAGTAGAAAATCTTTAGTAGTAGCCATTAGCACGCCTATATTATGTAGGTACGCTACGGACGTTACGTAAATAGTACTGTCTTGACTTGACTTGACTTTACTATTCCTAAATACATTACCTAAATATACTGTATATAATGTACGAATGTGCAAATACTAATAAAACTGATCTGCCTCCCTATTCTATTAAAGAGTAGACACTAGACAGTAAGTTAAGTACATACTATTTGTAGTAGTAAGTATATAGGTAACTATATAGTATCTTTGGCCTTAAGGAGTGCCACAATTAGTTTTACAAGTAATTTTACTCGTTCTCATTGTCTGCCATTCCTTTCGTGACACACATTTCGCACTTAATGTGCCTACATAACCTATAATATTCTACTTATTTGTATTTTATGAATGAGACAATTTTAAAAGTAGTAAGTAGGGAAGCTATATCTGGAAAAAACTGTGTCACAAATTAGTTGACCCAGACATATGGACAAACTGACGTAAGTGCAACAAATTCTATAAAAAGTCCAGTCGCAAGTCTCAATGTTACAATTGAATGTAATTTCTACGGGACGGGATTTACAGTAGATTTTAGCTTTGGATTTTTGCAGACTTTCTACAAATCTATACACGCACTTATAGTTGAGCAAATTGCTTACACTTGCGAAAGTATCCGATGACTTTTTGAAATGGATAAGCAAGCGGAAGAGAAAAAAGGGTAATCCTAATTATCCAAGCTAACCATAATGACATTATTTACCGTTAACACCCGTTAACCCCATTTCACTCTAAATTTTAACAAGCCCAGAGCAAGCCAAGCCACAAACTAGCAATAAGTATCAAAGTAAAAAATTCTTGTGTAATATATGAGTTTCAGGGAAACTCCCATATAGAAAATAGAAGATAGTCGACAATACTCTTTAAAATTGAAATAAATATTTGTGTTCACAGTTGCCCCAAATTTAAATGTATTGTGTTGTATGTACAAATATTTACTATCTTCACATATCAACATTAAAGGTTATCTCGATCCTACTTATAGTTATGTACACACTTAATGATAAGTATTACATGTAAACAGATTACATATTGGCGTAATATAATAAAGTGTTATGTGAAGCTTAATGAAATGTAATACTCATCACATCACCATTCTACTTAAAAGTGAATGGAGAAAAGATACGGCTAAATACAAATACAATCTATTTGGTTTGGACTAGCATCATTCCAATTCCAAGGCACTCTTGTGTTTGAGTTGGAATGTAATGTAACAAGTTATCGAATAACATGTAAACAGTCATTAGAGGTTTAGAGTTGAACAAAAGTGTACGTAATTATTTATAAAAGGGAGGGAGAATAAAAAAGAGCGGAAAGAGCAGCGATGAAACAATTATAGAGATAGATAAATAGCGATAGTGCAGTGAAAGAAAAAATAATTGGCTAACCTACAGATACTATGTACGGTTTGAGTTGTTTGGATTATTGTTAATCCAGTGCCTGCTAGAACTAGTAGTGTACTATTAGAGATAGATTCAGTAGATTGTAGGTGAATTAGCAACAGGAGCCTATGTATGCAAAGTTAGTAGTAAATTCTATTAAACACAAAAGATAGTAACTTACATTAGAGTAGTTAGCAGTTAGCATTAAGTATTCCCATTGAAACCGCTTGAGATAGATTACGATGAGATGGGCTGAGGAATTGCCATGCAAATGGCATAGTCAGTCAACTCACACTTGAAGAAGTACAAAGATCTGAACATCTCTTGGCTATTACGGTTTACTTATAGGTTATTGGTTCTGAGAGAAGCCAAGAAACGTGTAATTGAAAAACTACCAGCATCTTCTGCACAGAAAACTCGGGATTTTTATCATCTTATGTATTTCTACTTTCTGCATATGTATGAACACTACACTAGTAAACATAAACATCTCCCTCTACTCTTACTCTAAGCGTATCTTTATATACCATGCATGCAATAATGAAATGGTGTCTAATATATTTATGTACATCTATTCTATTTAGTTTACTTATCCTAAACCAACTCAACTCGCTACTATTTTTACTTTATGGTATTTCAGTTAGAGATGTTTCCTTCTTCTAACATCCATTCCAGCACTAAATGCTATTTTATCTCTTGCTATACAAACTACGTACAAACTACACACTTTAAGTACATAAGGTTATAATGCCAATCCAGAATACACATCGCATCGCATGCATCGGCGTTTTCCTACACACAGTTACATAGAGCAATTACAATGTTACATGTTAAGCTATAATTGTATGCAAAATGTATTACATAATATGTATGTACAACTTTCGATTTGTCTTGTAAAATTATACGCTTAGCTGCTTTAATGTTTTCTCAGTGTTTTAAGAGGCTTAATCAAACAATCATCTTAGTTATTATATATTGCATACATTTCAAATGATATTCATAAGTTGTAAGACATGTTTTTATGAAAAGTACCTAACTATATGTAAACAGTAGGCATTTATATTAAATGTTATCAATGCATAACAATATTCAGTATGCGTATTTAATATGCAGAATATCTGTAAGGACATTGTCTAGTTATATGCTACATAAAATTACTCTGGAGGACTGTTTGTAACCACCTATTATTAATGTAATAATTATACAGTGTTCTTATAAGTAGGTAAATACTGCACTGAAGTTATATAATAATAGGTAGCTCCTCCATTGAGATATAAGCCGCCTATTCGTCTGAAAATCTCTTATAAATCAACTTTCTTTCTAAGCCAAGAGGAGGTCTTTTTTGCTAAATTAAGACGAGCTTATTGAAAAGTTGCAGTTGCAGAATAAATGTTATTGTACAATTTTCCTAAGCTGTGAGGGCTAGTGTTGATGTTGACTGTGCAAAGTACATTTCACGCTTAAAACTCAACATCTGCTTTTACATTATTGATTTCAATTTTTATGGTTCTGTTGACTGGTGTGCATTTTTGCGAAACACAAAATCCTGCAGTTTAACTTTCAGTAGCTTGGCACTAAATGCGTAGTACCATAGTTTCATGGTAGCAAAATTAACCGCAACTAACGATATACACATGTACACATTATGTAGCTTGTACTTGTTTTATCTTTGACAGCTTTCCCGATTTAGTTGAAGTAAGTGTAATACTTGGAAAGTAATTGCAAATAATTTTTTATTTTCTATTTACTTAGGCATAATATTTATTGTAAAATGCAAATATAATTTTTTATTTCTGTGGTAGCTATAAATACGTACCTGAATACCAATGCAAAGGAATTGAAACGAGTTTTCACAAAGATTGCACACAAAATTGCTGCTAACACTCTCTCATTATTTATAACCAACTATCCCTTTGCTTAGGGAAATATCCGTAGTAAGTCTCCAAAAGTTTTATTTCCCATTTTTGAATTTACAGAAAGATTTTATTGTACAATAGAGCATAAGTAAGTCATTTCCATTTTCCATTGTTGCTTACAATAGTATCAGCAACGACCACTCCTAGTGAAAAGCAATCAATAAAGTCGAAAGAATTATATTAAGTAAGAAATTCTATTCGTGTTCCATTTTATAACATTGTGTTCTTTGAGGATGAAGTACCGATATGTAGTAGACATGTTATGTTATGTATGGGGAAACGTACGTATAATGTACCTATATTTAATCTCTACTTAAATGTATAGTATAAGTTTTACGACTAAGTCGCCAATACATAAAGTACACTTACCCTCAGCAGCACAGTACATTCAATAATGGCAAAAATATTACAGTACAAAGCTGCTGACTAACAGAGGAAACCAAGTAGATAGATATGTACGAAACGAATTTTTTACAATGAATGATCTCCAGCTCCCAGTTTCTAACTCTTTCATGATTCAATTTAAACTCCTAACACGTCCAGCCAGTAATACTAGTAAAACTACTAAGCTCAAACTGAGTCCTACAGTAATATCAAGCTACTCCGTTTGGTAACTATTTACCAGTTTAGTAAATTGGTGGATCACGTACTCGTACCGGTAGTCAATAATCAATAGTTACAACCCTCTCTTATAATAAATGGTGTTATTACTTATAATTTATAATATTGAGTGCCGAAATAAGTAACTAGAAGATTTGCAGTAAGTTTTTCATATTGATTTTTTGTTTCCTGGCTTGGCTTGGCTACATAATTGTCAATAAAACTTTTGCAGACTTTGATCAATGATTGATTTTATGCCATCCGATTAAACATTTTTTATTTATCAAACAGATAAAAGTTTAAAAAATGGTTTGCAGCTATGTTGATCAGAAAAATTATAAAAAGTTCAAAACCTAATGTCTATAGAAGATTTTTAAAAGCTGTAAAACAAATCTACTGCGTCATACAGTGCACTATACTCTGACTTTATTGAGTTATATGTAATATCTGTAGGTAGGAAGTAGGTACCCTTAAATAATAGTAAGTAAATTGCGTAATAAATACCAGTATACTATCAGAAGAAGCGGAAAATACTGAATGTGGATGTGACACATAAACTAGGTATTTCTTCCATATGAAAGCGTCTATTGTGTGTTGTATGAATAGACTCTCTGGCTACCCTGCTTGACGTGCGTGCCTTGGTTTGACTTGGCTTGACTTCCCCTGATATTGTTCCTTGTCTTCCATATCTTGGAATGTGTGCAATGCAATGCGTAAATAAGTATCACACACATAGGACATTTAACAGGATATATGTCGCAGTTAAATAAATACTTTTAATTCGATTGAATTCTGGAATATATTTATATTGCGCATTTTATGGTGATCAGAATAAATTTTGCACAAAACACTTTAATGCATATCGTCGATTATATCAAAAGCGACTTTGATTAAACGCAAAAGAGGCCAAGACACGATTTTATAGTTAAAATTGGCTAAGACAAACTGAACACATCAGCACACAGAATACATGTACGTATTGTATCGAATATTTAGTTGCTAATGACCGAAGTTATTGGTTTTAGTAAATGATAGAGTCCACGATAATTAAATTTTGTGAAACGCTTTTCTAAGAAACGCACTTTTTCAAGACAGTTTTGTCTTATTGCCACATGGGTCTTGTAGTCCATGACATATAACCTATCTAAACTATACACACAGTAGAATACACACAATAATGAGTATTATACTCCGTTTGTGTGACATGAGATTTTCGCAATTCGCAATTCGCATTTCAACTTGAAACGCACTAGTGCTTGTTGTCTGTCTCTGTCTAGAGCTGTCTTCATTGTGAATGCCTCGAGTCTATTGTAAGAGCACGATCAGTAGATAAATAGGTAGTTCAAGTTGAAAAGAATACCGAATTCTACACTGCTCAATTAAACATTCGGGTAAAATGGTCATTTGCTTTGGTTTGGCTAGTCTGCTATATAGTATCTAGTTGTAGTCACTTCCTATATCAAATACTATCAGTAAAGTAAAGGTAACAGGCAGAGTAGCTTTTACATTATCTGATGCTCCTTTTTGTCAGACTGCCACTACACTGCACTGCCTAACTCGTTCATTCATTAATGAATAATTAGGAAGCGCACGTGGAAGTCGTAAATGGTGCGGGTGGATGATATTTCTCTTTTATGAAGTAGAATGCGTAATCATATGATATGCCACTTACACTATGCTGCGTACATTTTGGCGATTTCGGGTTTACATATTTACTACTACGGCCAACACCATGCATGTCACGTAACTTATAGTCAACTATACATAATACATAGTCCATCCTACTTTCCAGATGACCAGACTCTTTGGATACAAAAGGGTACACTGCGGAAAATAAATAATCCAATTTCGGCAGCACTACTTTCGAAATATTCTACTGTGTAAGGATAACTCCATCGTGTTTGAGTTTGAATATTATGATACTACGTCACATATTTATAGTACTTGTATGTTGAGTTCAGTATATTTGTTAGATACTTACCAGGAAGAATTATTTATAATTCAGTAAATTGGAAAATATGATTAAAATAAATTGTGTGATTCTATAATTGTTCCAAAGTTGTATATACGATTCAAATAATGTAAAGAGGAAAAAATTTGCATGCAAAAATCGACCGATGTCGTTGGGCCTTGTTAGAACTAGGTACCATTGCGGAGATTGCGTAATGTTACAGCAAACAGTTTAAATGAATATTATGGTCACCCCATTTACCTTTACGACATGCTCTAGGAGGTAATTAATAATATTTAAGCAAATGGGGTCGGCAAACATAAAATCTCGGCACCTAAATGCCAAAATAGAACTTTAACTATAGTAGGGCAAATACATAGTCCAATGATGAGATATAACTCTTTGTTTGAATAGATGCATAATTTATGAAGTTTGCTATTTTGGTAAGCAGGAAAGGTACTTTCATAAAACTTTTGAAATGCAAAGTAAACAATTTTATAGGGCAAGGCACACATTTGTTCGTTTTACATCTTCTTACCTTTTACATCTACATTACCCGTTTATAAAGATATTTTTGGCTTCTATATTACCCGCTTGAAACAATGAGCATAAAGGTAAGGGAGGCAACCGAAATCAAAAGTTGTCTTATTCTGGTGACTTTCCAGTAAGCTTAAGCTATATAGGTACCATCCAATATCTGATGTTTATTAATTAAATCTGTATTTTGGTTGTTTTGCATTAGATATTCAATTTCTAATATCTTTGGGTTTTCAATGTATTTGTATGTACTAATAACAAACATCCATTGCATGTTGCATAAGGATGGAATGGACGATATTATCAGGGAAGGATTTCGTAAGTTATTTCGTATCAAAGCATGAAGTGGATTTTTGTGTCACTGGAGGAATTTCGCTGCTGCTGTGAGATGTTATGCGATATCCTCAGCTACTTCCACTTACACGACATGATGAAAGAGTTTCACTTGTTCTATCCCGTCATCTATTTGTAATTGTATTCGCATGCATTTCTAAGTGCCGTGTGAGCATGTATGTGAAGTGACATAGACATTTACATTTAATGCTTTCGAAACTCAAGAGAAGACCGCATACCTACAATATACATAGCATAGCTATACGTAAGAAGTAGAAACTCGCAAAGTAAGCATAAGAAGCATAAAGGTAGGTACTAAAGCAGTAAATCGAACCCAAATGGCAACTGGCAATCCTACCCGGGTCTTATTATTGTAATCTATGTTGGGTTTGGTTTCTTTAAATTGGGCTGGGTTATTAGCTTGTGATGAAAAATTAATTTTGATTTGGTTTTTGGTTCCGATTTGTTTAAACATGTGAGAATTCTCCTGGGTTGGGATTGGGAGTAAGAAAATTTTCCCGGTTTGGGTTAGGGTTACAAAATCCCGATTTATTTTCTGCTCTAGTAAATAGAGTGAAGAGATGGTAAGGTAAAAGTATGCGGAAGTTCTTCCACGTTTCACCTCTGCACTCAGCCAGGAGCCCCAGCCCGTTGTGATCCAACTTGGAAAACAAAGAGATGAGGCAAGCAGGAGGACCAAATGTAGTTAGTATCTGCGAGTAGTGAAGTGAGGGACAAGAAATGTAGGTCTCGCATTAAAAATTGATGGGCTGCCCGATGGAACCCTAAAGCTTTAACAGAGGTAACTACGAGCTTGCAAAACTAAAAACTAACTCAAGCCAAGTCAACTAAAGTTATCTCTTTACCCATTAAACTTAATCGTCAAGGTAAGCAGCAAAAAACTTCTACTACGTTTTGAAATATTGTACAAACTTCTGTTTCCCTTGCATAGCAAATTATATTTCTTTATGAATTTTACAATATCACGCTCCTAAATATAACTCACCTCCCCTTGTAATGCTTTTCTTTTTGACCGTATGTAATGGAAGTACACTCCTAAGAAATTATGAATTAGATTTTATGGTTAGAATCTCTTAGTATGTTTTATTCAAGTAAAAATATTTAGTAAGCATTTGCGAGTCAGTACCTTAACTTAATTTGCGCCAATTTACCACTAAATTGCTCAATTAAGTAAACATTTACCTAAACGGATATAGTTATTTGCCAGTTGTCATTGCATATAAACTTTATATTAATTATGCTACAATGTTCTCCTGAAAGAGAGCAAGAGCAGTGAACAGTTTATTAAATTATTGTAAATAACTCAGCTTAATGCTAACAAAGCCTCAATCGAACAATTACTGACATATTTACAAGGACACCATTAAGAGATACTTGATAATTCTAAGGACAAGTTTGAATTCTAAAGAGACCAATTTTTAATTCGGTTAATTGTATTTGAAGGACAATGGTAGTAAATTAAGTGTCAACGGTTTTTTACAAACTGTCCCAATTTATGGTGTTTGGCTCTGAAATCTGATATGAACTAATTTGCGCCTACAATTTAGATACATTTATCATGATTAACGTCCAATGTATTCGTACAGAAGCATCAGAAGCAACATATAAAGCAACCACTAAAACAATTGTGTTATTTATAATATGTAATATGCATTTAAATCCTTTCGTTCCTATGCATGTTATGGAAAGTTTTGTGACAGTTTTAAAAATTCAAGTCAGGAAACGATGGAGCGCAAAAACTAAAGAGATCATTCAATTGAAGTTAATAAATTACTATTTAATACAACATTCGAGATTCCTTATGATAAGGAAGTTACATTATACGTAGTAAATATTACTTCAATCTAGAAATTGCAAGTTAAGAAACCAAGATAACATAAATATTGTAAAGTGAGTATGTAAATGTCTTAGACTATCAGAATGGATTCCCTTATGTAATCTTTTAGGCAGTAGGCACAAGCAATTTTGCAAGTCGGCAAAAGTTGTAAATCACCTTTGCTAATCGGCGGCACAGGTTTTATTGAATAGCTTATCGTATACATCCGCTATGAAGTTAGATTCATAAATACCATTATGCATGCACGAAGCAGCGCTAAGCTCTTAAATATCTACTCTTTTCTGAATTCCGACTGTTTACTTTCCGGGTATTCCTTCCTTAAACAATACAGATTTAGATGGTTGTTATGGTATGTTTACAGTGGATAAGCCCTCTAAATTCATTTTTAGTGTGAACCTAAATACATTTTATTATTGGGTGAGGGACGAATTAGAAAGCCAAGAAATGCTTAAATGTTACCTTTTTTCATAGAAAATAATGTAGAGTACATAACTATTTATTGTAGGTTTTCACTGTGTTCATAGCGTTTGAAAAAATGGAACTTCTATAATACTAATACATACATCATTGATTATTTGTGGAGCAAAAATTGTATCGTATTCTGGTTAGAAATTTTTAACCATACATAATAGCTGAATCACAGTTACTGCATGACTGTAAACCAATATCTAATTTACTACAATACAAGTAAAAAAAATTATCAATATCTTTAAAAGATTTAGTATATACGAGTACGTAAGTAGGATCACGATAATCCAGCTAACGATAGCTCGTTTACCATTCGAATACAAAAGAGATGCTTAATGAATAGCCTAAAATGGTAGATAATATACTACTCTTTATGGTTTTGTATTTACTTATTAGAGATTCATAGTAGTTGGATTCACTAATTTAATATAGCATTACAACATGTCCAAAATTAATATTGATTATTTGTATTATCACAAGTAGTATGATTCATATCTCCATGCATAATGGTTTGTTTGTTTAATTAGTACGGGTTAAATAACTTTGGCCTTTGAAAACTATTCACTCGCGAGAGCTTAACTCTGTAACCAATCATGTCGTGTTGGTTTAATAGTATCGGTATTACAGGTTAAAACTCGATCTTACAGTTCGAACTAGCGATGTAAGTTCTAATTATAATATTTTCGAGTGTAGAAAGTTTGTGCACTGAACCTCTTTCATTGATCCTCAATTAATTTAATTTCAGCACAATGGTTAGAACCGGTGTAAATTCAGAATTTGACAATGCTTTACTTGTGGTATGCTATTTGTAGGGAAATTAGCATGCTATTAATATCAAATTTTTCCTTCAACAAACGGTACATTTCTATAGGTCGTAGGTACAATAAGAAAATTCAGTAATGCTTTTTTGGTCGAATTGCTACATAATTTTGTACAATTTTATGCAATGAGCTCATTTGTCTTGAATTTATTCAAAGATGTATGCAGTCTGGCTTTCTCAGAGCCAAAAAAACGTAGAACACGACACAATATGTGTAGTCGTAGTCTCGTCTAGTCAACAGACAAGACAACCTGAAAAACCTCTCTACAATTGCAATCTATGGAGTGATGGAATGAGAAGCACTTGAATTCAATGAACTATTAAACAACAAGCAGGCAACTGCTTCTCCTCTGTTGTTAAGTAAGTACACCTATGCTAAAATAATGTACAGTTGATATTGTGTCGGGCCGAAGTCTTTAACTTTAACCATTAAGAACAAGAACAGCTTCGATGAGGCAACTTGAGACTACACAGTCTACAAAAATGAAGATCTAACGTTCTTACTAAAATACTGATAATAGTATCAACCATTTTTAGAGTAAACCTTTTATATCTATGTTATTATTTACGCATATTATGGTACTATAATACTAATATGTAAATAACACAAAATTATTTGATATTTTAACCTTTGGTATACCTGTACTTACATTTAGACAAAAATACTTCACACGGTAAACCACGAGCCTTCATGGGTTTCTGATCCAATAAAATTTTATTTCCAATAAATAGGCTGAAGAAAGTAAAACTAAGGTTAATTCTTAAATTCACAGTTTATTAGTAATTTTTTCAAGACCTGACGCTAATTGAAGGAAAGCAATTGCTTATACTATAAGCTATATGCCTCATAAATCATTATATAATTATATACCATTGTAGGCCACTCATGATCACTGGCCGGGCAAAATGCAAAATAGCCGGCTAAAAACGAACACTGATTCTAGCAACTTTGTAGTTTATGCCTTACTTGAACTAACATAGTGATATTATGCATTTGGCGCTAATGAATAAGTGACAGGCAAATAAGTGAACCTGCTAATGCGACAAGACACACGATCACGCAATCACACTACTGACACTGACTGCATATTTGCTAGCCTTTGAATTACTAATAATGATAAAAGCGAAATCCCACTCACCAATGAAGTCATCAGCTTCTGTCAGACGGATCAATTCAAGTCAAATCAGCTTGCCACAATCACTGCTTCACAAACAAGACAGTTTTGTCTCTCTATGTCATTTAGTTCTCTATTGGACTTTTAGTTATTTATTTACCATATCAGCTCTACCATGCATTTAGTTCTACTCTCGCTTAATTGGCCAAGTAAATTGGAATTCTACTTACAAGCAACACCATTTCCCTTTTTACGTACATTTTCTGTGTTAGAAAAATGTTAGAAAACTTTTAATACTCATTTTCAGTTAGATAACGCGCTTTTGTGGTACCATTGCAACATTACGTAATATAGTAATATATTATTGCCAAAATAATCTATACTTATATTAAGAAAAATACATAAACATTGTTGATATCCCCTGCATTTAGGAAACGTTATTGCAAATAATCGTAAGTAGATACTAGATACGAACAAGGGTAATTAAAGTTCTATAGAACTAAATGCACAGTAGGAATTAATATTGCTTGTAGTTACTGACTGGGTAAGAAACAAGTAGCTTTCTTTGAAGATCTTTCGACAATTTAATATGCTGTCCGTTGTGTCTTTAATGTAATATGTCAAGTTTCAATTGCAAGAATCAGAATCAGTTCACTGCGTCTGTCTATTGGATTGTATTTAAGAATGTGCGTGTTATTCTGCACATGGAGCAAGTTGAGTGGAAGCACTAATAAGATTTATAAGTGTTTTGCATACAAACTGTCATGTCTCTTGATTCCTGTGACAGAATCACAATGTAAAGAGTAAAATGAGATTTCAATTATCTTGTCTCTCCCACTGTTATCTGATTTTCTACTGTATAATATTTTCGTTTTCATGCAGCAGGAATCTCCTTAGTGTGCATTAAATATTAAAGTTCGTAGTTCATACGTACTTACTCATTGACCAGTTTCTTCGATGAATTAGAATTAAAGGTTTGGCTTGACTAATGTGTATCACTTCCTATCTTCTAACATCTCCTAACATTTATCACTGCACGCGAATAAATACTTATTAAATTGTAATTTAAATAATCGTTCCAGTTAAGATATTATGCGTTGCGATGGTAGAATTCACTTATGCATAAATATCAGATCACTTTGGTAATTAAGCAAACCATATAACAGATCACGCAGAGATGAACATTATAGTTTTACAGATTGCTGTTGGTTGTAAGATTTTATTTGCTTACGTTATGTTATGTTATGTTATGTAGAGACAGGTGCACAATAGATACAAGTTTATCAGTTCAATTTCCTACTAGGAATATTAAGTAGGCATCCTGTAGTGAACTTTTAGCTTTTAGTCTACTGGGTTGGATCTTGGATCCTCGCTCGGTCTCTTTTAAATTAACATATACTTAGCTATCTAGTTACGGCTGCTCTCTTTGAGTAACAAGCAACTGACGCAAGTACAATTACAATTACAAATGTAATAAGAGTGGAGCAACAGTAAGTACTATGATAATATTTATTTAGGTAAATAGACTTACACGTAAAGTAACTATAACTATAGTTGTAGCTGTAGGAGAATATTATTTTAAAGGAGCTATTTAGTTGAGAAGCAAGTTAGTAAATGGAATTTGTCACTGTCACTCACTTTCTCACTCACTTTGCAAAAGTTTTCAAGTGTGTTCACTATCTGTGGCTATTGCTCTTGTCACAGAAAACATGTTCTCATCTCAGCTAGTTGTACGTACTGCACTGTACTATTTAGTACGTTTTCTTATGAGTATGTCCCTATGTAACTGGAATCCCACATCATTATCATAAAGCAAGCCCTCGGTAGCTAATGCTAATAGTTATTGTATTTACTTACATGTAGTAAGTATTTAGCAGCTTAATTCTAATTACAACGGAACGTAACGTTTAGTAACACAAGATGTAAGCTTGTTAGGCAGTGTGACGAAAATATTAGCAGAATTAGAACACATCAGACCATGTCAGGCCAGAGCAGGTCACTCACAATGCCCCAATGTAAATTTTTAGTCCACATTCGCAATCGTTTATGAAATCTGTTTGCTCGTCTTCAGTTTTGAGTATTTACATAGATCCCTTGCAATTGTCCCCACTTCCCAGTTCACACAGTTTAAGTTTAAAGTTCAATAGATTTAAAAAACCTCAAGAATGTATCTGTATTAGTTATAGGCAAACCACATCACAATGTAATCCTAATCGTACCTAATTGAAGTTCAATTCAGTATACGTGTATAACGATCAGGAATCCGGACAATGCAACACAAAAAACTTTTTATTTGCTATATAGTACATGTGTGTACGTTAACGTTGTGTATCCAGATATGCCTAGTAAACTTGTTTGAAGGCTGTCGTGTTTAAGACAGAGTCTGAGGTGTATTGTTTTTTAGCAAATAATGTTCAAGTCCACCACATCCATCGTATCGTAGAAAGGTTTAGCATTAGCTCACTCACTTGCTCAGATCAGAATGCGTCGCACAAGAAAAATGTAAAATCAAGTGTTGGGTTAAACACTCAGTTCAGCTAAGATAAGTTGGTCTTTGCGAATTGTAGCTCTATATCTGTATATACAAATACAAAGTTTATTTCATTAACTGTAAGGTAAGATTTACATACCAGGCAGGACTAAGTACGACTGGACTGCTTTGTTAATGCAAATAAGATGCTAATGAGATTATACTCGCTAATACGTAATACAATACTAATACACAATCAATTGAATTCGATTGAGGCAAGTCCGAAGATACAAAGTACAGGTGTGTATAATGGTCGTTAAATACAATTGGGCAAATTGCATTCGTCCAGTTTGATGTTTAGGTGGATGCCTTAAGAATTCAGAATTCAGACCCTCTTTACAATTCTAGCAATATAAAGGAAAGGGAAAGATAATTTACGCTAATGTAAAGGTAGTTAGACTTGTAAAATAGAGTGTAGGTATTATACTAATTTATTCTCTTGTTGAGGTATTTATGTATCTTCAGATAGAATGCCTGTTGTCTAAAGGCTAACTATTTATACTTCTTATTTTGTTTGAGAGGCGAGATGAAACTTTGGATGATAATGAGACGACGCGGATAGATACTCAAAGGAGAATAAAGGAAAAAGACTCAATTCCGGACACAGAAAGTGAAGGAGATGATGAGGATCGAGGGTTTTCTGCTAGAAGTAAGAAAATACTCAAGACAGGGCAGAGCAGACCAGTCACACCAGCAGAGCAAACCAAACCAGAGAACTGTGCAATGTTCAATGCAAATACAAAAACTTTCTTTCAATGTTCAAGACAAGAGTTGGTGTTGGAGTTAGTTAGGTTCAGCTGAGTCAAGTCAAGTCAAATCAAGTGTGTTTCTGTGAGGGAAGTAGAAGTAGCCGAACGAAGCGAATTCAGAATGAGAAAGATGTGCAAGAGCCGAGTGCAGATTTGCGAATAACTGTGTGGTCTCCTCGCTCTTAGAATATATACTACACTTGGAAAGGAACACTACACAAACACCAACTTCCATCCTCGAGACTCGTAGTATGTATCTTATCCTACTGCTCATTGTCAGTCACTACTCTACTGGTCTACTACTTACATTACTTACTGTACTTGTATTGTATTACCTACCACTACCACACTTCCACTTCTGCTTCTGAACTAATTCTTACAGTAGACAAAGACAAAACACAAGTACAAATAAACCGTGGTAAACATTGTAGAAAAGGAGCTTGGAAATTGGGAAAATCATTGTGATAATCATTAATCACTGTTATCGTCAATTCAGCGACAATTCCCCTCCGAGACAATTCCCCTCGCGCGACAGTTCCCCTCCGCGACAGTTCCCCTTGTGACAGTTCCCCTCCGCGACAACTCTACTCCGCCACATCAAAAATTAATTAATAATAAAAAATAATTAGTAATACATAAAATTAATTAATTTATATAAATAGCCGCCTATAAACCATATGTTTATATATGTTTATGTGTGTCTGATACTAATGTGGT
>JAQFYC010000846.1:0-44845 GCA_034694165.1 Tomocerus mixtus
TCAACTCTCAACTAAAAGCTTAAGTAAATAGAAATCGCCTTCATTGTTCATATATCAATAACTGTATACAGCTTAAAAACAATAACTTAGCTTAGGAACCCACTTTAGAGACGAGTTAGCTCCAACCTTCCGACGGTATGCATACAAATAAGGAAAACTTAAACTAAATAGTAGAAATTAATTACTTCAATGGAAATCAATGCAATTAAACAAAGAACCTTAGAAAACAGACAGACTCAATTTTTTCATGTACCCATCACCATAACTTTTGCAGGCCTTCAGTCAGGCAACTGTCTACGCCGGCATTAATTTTTCCAGTTGCACAGATATTGAGACAAAGAATATTTTATTGATCTGAATTGATAGATTAATAGTAGGGAGGACAGGAGGAACCTGGATTGAATGTCGTACATTAAAGTGCCCTAAACTTTTTACAAGTTGAAAAGTTTGTTCAAAAGTTGTCGCATTCACCTATAATTAAGTCACTCCAGAGGCTAATTTTAACACACACCTCTGAGCAATGCAAAGCGAAAGTTGGTTCAAGCTTGCTTTAAAAACAATTGCCAGGATAGGATAAATAGTTTTCCAGGACTTCACAACCCATTTAATAGTAATATCATAAATATATCCCTTATGTTTAGTTGGGCAATGTTTGTAAAAATATCGCAACAAACTATTATTGTACATTGAGTAACTAATAAGTAGATATGTACTGCCTCCTGATTCTCTGATGCATATAACAAAAAGAACATAAAAAGTGTACTATATAATGTACACTGTCTTAAGAATTCAGCTTTAAACTTTTACTTACACAGATACTGATTTACCTACATTGGATATAGCTATATATCATTTACTTGCTTGGAAAACCATAGTTAAATACGTGTAGTATCAATTAAATAGTTAACTCTACAAAATAATTAATTAAGACTAGGACAATGGTAATTTTATTTGAACATTCAAGAAACAATAAAATCCAATTAAGGTATAGTAAAATTACGAAAGTAACTTCCTTAACGATTGTTTTATTAGTTAGACACTCTAATAAGTAATAATGAAAGGGAGGATGCCATACTGCGGAACCCAAAACAATTACACTTTTACACGCATGTAAGTAGTATAGCTATAGCCGTAATCTTTTACAGAACAATTAGGACTTGCAAAAATAATTAGTTAGTAAAGAATGAGTATGTACCTAAATATTATGATAGTATAACTGTAACTGTAAACTGCGAATTAAATTGTAAATGTTTGTGTTTTATGCAAATAGTGTTGTTATGTATAATTATAGTTTCTAAAGTGTACCAACCAAGAATATTTGTTGTAGATTGCGCATGCAGTACAGAAGTAGTCGTAAGTGAAAGTGGGTTCAGTTCAGTTTATGTCTGTCCTGGTTAGGTTTGGTTTGGCTTGGCTTACATAAGAAATGGAAAGAAGAATGTAAATGGTAAATGTAAAAGGGAAAGGAAAACAGACAAAGAAAACATAGGAAAGCAAAGTGTGAGTACCTGGTGTATATGTAGTGAAAGCAAGCAAGTAAAGTAAGGAAGAGCAACTGCCTCGGAGCAAATAACAGAAAGGGAAAGTAACGTAAAGTAAGTAGATGTGAAAAATAGTGGTATGGTATGGTATGGTATGGTTTTATGTGTAGAATGGTATATAATCTGTATGTAGCTGTATGTAGAGATGTGTATGTAGTTGGTAGTAAAGAGTCGAGTATTGTGAAAGAAGTAAACCAAAGGAAACCTCAACTGAACTGAACTGAAGTAATAATGCCATAAAAGGGAAAGTAAAGACGGCAAAGCAAGTCAAGTCAATTGAAGCGCAAAGAGGATTTGTCTGCTGAAAGAGAACATCATCTCTCCTATTATATTACATCATCTAACTCATCTGATCCCTTATCCTTTCTTGTATATGATACGATAGCCGAGCATTTTATATTATTGGATTAGATGATTGTGCTACGAGTAGCTGTTCCTATTCTCGGCTGTTGTGCAGGTGGCAGCCTGGCCTGGCATGGCAGCTGCCTTGAAACGAAACCAAAACCACAAGAACCACATTAATACTACTACAACTATAACAACGAGATCCGAGCCAACAGCCCAACAGCCAACCTCCAAACCTGTACTATGTAGTACAGTGTACAACCTACAACTTACCGACTCCTCTCTGGAGTAAAATAATAATATATTACAAATACTACGACAACTAAAGTAAGTATAAGCACACGCACAACACTTTCCCTCCCGCTTTCTTCCTTCCAGGAGACAATTCTCCTGTTATTGAACCAAAAATGAGACAAATATCCACACCACACCATATCAGCCCACATAGGGACACAACACATTCCCGCAAGACTCGGCTCGCCACATAACATGACAGTAATTCCTTAATGCAGCATTTTAATTCTTTGCTTTCCCCTTCCATGCGTGTTTCCCATTGTGTACTTTCACCATTCTTATTAGAACTTACATACATACATACATAAGGATATCTCTATTCCATTCCGGGTTGGTGTTGGTACCTACGCACATAAACTACCATTAGTTCTTTATGGTCCATTGACTAAATTCAATTTAGGGCCCAGATGAGGAGTGCAGGTGCATTATGGACCTCCCTAATCCAATCACAATCAAAAAAACTAAGTGCTAACATTTATTACACCGAATTTTCTTTGGCTCCCCATTAAATATCTGATCCTTTCACCAACCAACAGAACAGAACACCATCCCACCCAAACAATACTAATAGCAGACAAGGCCAAATGTTACGTCTCGAAATGACAAATTATAGTTCCAATTGTTTCTCAACAAATTCGATGATTTACTTTATTTATTTTGTTTACACAGAATTCTCACTTCAGTCCCAGTTCCTCTCCCATTCCAGTCAGTATCACTCCATTTGTAGAAACGGGAGAGAAAGCAGGGAAACAGAAAATATTGTATTACTTTCTTACTATTGTCAATTGTAATGTACACAATACTTGTACAAAGGCATCTTGGCATCTACTATCTATCTATCTGGTGTAAATCGATTTAATTCGACGTGATTGGACGCATAACTCCCCAATGCGACAATCGTGACTACACTGCGACTAAAATCTTACGTAGGCTATAACGTAACTGGATTGGATTGTCCACCTTCATTTCCAACAGAATCGAGAAGACAGAGAAAAGACAGAAGGAAGGGAACCTTCCCAACAAAATGGGAGCACTGGAGAAAGAAAATCCGAATAGGAAGCGACAGTACATTTGTATAATTGAATGTCATAAATTGTCATGAGCCAAGCCAAGGAAAGGAAGGGATCTCTTGGAAACAAACTCAGTTTGCTCTTGGAGACAAGACAAGACAGCTTCTCTTTAAAACCATCCAAAAGATATATTTACTACGGTAATAGTAGTTGTTTATCTAAACTAAAGCTTCCCTCCTAGCATTGTTAGCATTCACTTCATATTTGTTTACATTCGCCACGAGGACAGAACAGTCCAGGCCAGGAGGACAGGACACTATAAACCATGAGAAATTATTCTATAGCTGTAGTAAACTTCTTAATTGTAACCTCTTGACCTTTGATATTTTGCCAATCCGAGCTGGAACCAGAAGGGAACTACTTAAGTATCGATTGTTATCTTCCTGTCCAACAAATGTCTATAGAATTTATAGAAAACTCTTTATAGTATTGATCATAGTTTTGTGGATGCTGTCTACAAGGTATAATCCTATACATTTATTGGACAGAACAGGGCAGAATAGTGTAATCGTCATATTTACTACTATGGCTCTACATTTATACTTTCACTATTTAATGGTATTTTCATGCTTCATTTATGTTTCAGCTGAAGTGTTGACTGAATTGTTATTTTCACTGATATCATTATCTATACTGTGGACTAGATAGTACTCATACAAATAGTTACATGTAGAAGATATATAGAGAGTAAACGCTATACCGAACTAATTGTGAGAGCTAAACTTTCCCTATTTAAGTGAAAGTACTCCAATTCAGTAACATATTGATATTATGGTCCGTGTATATTTTGGACTGTGTGTTTGCCATAGGCAATAAGGACTTTTAGTCACAGGGATACTTTCCTTGAGTTTAAAACATTGCAAATAAATTCTGCTGTTCCGTATGACATTTTCTAATTTTTGGAATTAAAAAAATACTTTTGGGATCTGACATGCGTACGTTTATCGAGGATAAAAAATTTCTAATGCTTTCACCAAGCTGAAAGTCTGGAAGGTCACATAGGATAGTAAACATGTGTCTTTGACATCTATGTATATTTTATGCAGCTGATGTAACGGTACATAGCGTTGTGTAATATCCTTTTATATAACTTTACTATTAGAAGTACAAAATAACGGTATTATCGATAAAGATTATAAAATATTGATATATACGTACTCCTATAGTGTAAACAGAGTAAACTCCTACGCATTGACTACTAACAAATTGTTTACCATGTTTACGAGAAGAGGATAAATCAAAATGCTTTGTTTGCTGTAGTATTTTTTGCTTCTTGTCTTCTAATGAAGCTAAAGTTGTATTCTTTTAGCAAAAACGGTATTCAAGATTTATTGTGACACGCGTAAACAGTTCAGTGACTTTTACGAATTCAATTTCTCTGTTCTATTCCGCTGTGTACATATAATACTGTACATATATTATGTAAGCTTCAAAGATCGAGAGTAAGTTTCCTATAAATAGTTACAGGAAAAGCAATTAGTTGCTCCATATCTTTCTATTTTGGTAGTTCAGCGAAAGGATGGGACAGCACAGGACAGGAATGGCCTAGTATCATTTAGCAAAGGAATCGCACAATTTACAAAGAGAAAACGAAAATAAATATACACTAACAATACGCACATTGGTATTCCTACATATTCCCACTGCTTTTGCTTGTGTAATTATTCCTTGCTCAGCTCTGCTCTGTTTATAAGTTGGATTTGGAAATGCCAATGCGATGGCAAGAAAAACAAAACTTTCTCCTCGGCACACTTTTGAAGAACAAAAGAGGACAATATAATATCAGTGGGCCAAACGTACATACATATATTCACCATCTGTTTTTGTTCTTTTGTTACCTCCTTCTTTCTTCCGCAGTTTGTCGGTTTCTTCTAGTAATGATAAGGAAAGACAAGCAAAAACACTTGAATAGGCTCTCATTGACATGTCAAAGAAAAATAAATCCTTTGAGGACACAAGTGAACGAACAGAAACAAAAGGCTGGGAAACAATCTTCTTTTCTTCTTGTTTTCATTAGCCAGCTCACAATCACTGAACTTTCCTAATGTGGAGCACATGAAATGGGTACTCTTTTTTCATTTTCCATTACTCAATAGAGTCAACATTTACTTTCACCTACAAAAACACTCCAATAAAAATACTATCTAAATGTTTTAAAACTTAAGGTACTAGTACTTCAAGACTAGGACTACAGACAACTCTTCATTACATACATTTGATACTGCAGTCTATTTACGCAGTAATATAAATAACCTGGTGTAAATACATATCATGCATTTTATGTTTTATGAAAAAGCAAACACCCAGATCGGACCCCGAAGAAATGTGGTCCCTGTCCAACACAATTCTGGACAGGACAGCATATTAAAATATACAGAAGCAGATTTTGGGGCTTCCTTTGAGATTTCACATTTTCTCGAGGTCCGCACTCGATCTGAACCGTCGAGTTTTGTGTACCACTAAATTGGCAATGCAACGGGACCCGACGTCCGCGTAAAATACATCAGATCCGAACATCGATTAATTGGAAACATGACTGACTTGAACTATCAACCTAAATCTATCTATCTAAATTAATATTTTACTTTTTGCAAAAAATTACATATGACGCCAAAAAGTAACTAATTAAATACTATTCATTAAGAATAGTTAGATATTACAATCTTTTTAAATAAGTGTGTTCATCAATTTAGTTATTTATATTTATTTAGTTATGTAATCAAGTTATTTAGGCAGATGAGTTGGGTAATGTTGTTCATTGAAATGGATTCCTTGTGCATCTGGGTCTGGTCTGGAATGTATGGGTAGTTTAGTTAGGTACAGTAATATTATTGGTATAAGGAGAGAGAAAAGAGTAAAACTTTCTTTTTTCGCTGTGCCTCGTGTTTGAAGCGGATAAGTTCAATTGAATTCAATCCAATGAGTCAATTTCGTTTCCTTAGTTCAGCGTCAACCCGGTTCATTTGTGAATTGGAGTGAAGGAACAAGTTTTCCACTCACAAGTGAGTCAGCATAGAAAAGACAAGAGAGAAAGCTGCTTAGGTATTCCGACAACTACTCACCCTTTCAGCTCACTTCATTTCCCGTATTTCTCCTGTCGTATTTCCATCGTTCGTCTTAGTCCTCTTTACTTTCAGCAGCTCAGCTCAGCCGAGCTAAACCAAACCACTACAACGAAAACTAGATTTAACTTTACTCTCCTTATGACGACAGTACACATACAGTACACACACAGCTCAATTGCCGTTGTAAACGTGAAGTTTGTGCAGTTCCCTTTAACTTTCACCTCTTTACTTTACTTTACGCGACTCAAATCGACCTGATCTATTATATTATTATAGAAATGCCTTACAAGAAATATATTTACGTCTACACATCTACTATTTCTTAAGTTTAGCTTCTAACGCTAGTTACTATTTATAACACCTATGCTTTACACTTTCGTCTACGTAGCTTTTATTTTACTTACAGTTCTAGCAGTATTACAAATCCTAACTATCCACAAATAAAATATAAGTAAACTATACACAGACATAACTGACATTCTCGATTACATATACATGTATTATTTATGTATGCCTCAACATCTTCTGTGTGTATGGATGGAGTGTTTGGATATGTGTTAATATATGCTAGCAGACTTCTCCCACGAAGACTTGCGCTAAAATACTAGACACCCCTCAATATTTTGTGCTTAGTATTTCTTGTAACTTGAAAGATCATAACGGACACTTTTTTCATTATCATATCATTGTAAACTTGGGAAACACTTAGGAAACTAATGTATGTCTGTAACATGCCCCAAAAATAATATAATTAAAACCGAATTCAGGTTATCAAATTAAACGTTGTATATTAAAATTGTTGTAGTAATGAATTATTCCTTTTAAACTATATAGAGTAGATTGATTATTGTCAGTTAAAGTTAACCTATTCTAAATACAAATTAAGAGCTCACACATGCCCCGTATATGACATCACACTATTTGTAATTAATTTTATTGATAAGTAAAGATACTTTCCCCAACCCAAGTTAAAAGTTTATTCAATCGGAAAATATTGTGTTTCTGTTGATTAATTAATTAATTTTCAGTACATAACCGAGGTGAGTGTGGACGGTGGTGATACACGTATTAGTACTATTTAGGGCATCAAGGGATTACTCAGTATTCTACTGTTAGAATTAGATTGACTAACACAATCCTTTTCTATCCAGCAGCGAAAAAGCCTTTGATTGCTTTCTCCCCCTATGTAAGTTATCATATGGTATGTAAATATAATTTATATGAATATACTATGTGCTACTATGTGCTACACAATAAGTACAAGTATTAAATATACAATATAAAGTATACTATTAGTAGTATAATTGTATACAGTGATATATAGATTGCTTTCCCTTCTCCTTTTGTTCACTCTTTGAACTTTTCCGTTTGTGACTGTGAGCGTAGTGAAAGTAAAGTTGAAAATTCGTTGGTAAGTATAAGTAGTAGTTGCGCTGTTGAACATTTGAGTCAAGCCAAGCCAAGTCTAAGTAAGACAAGGGAAGAAGGGAGTAGTACAGCAGTAGATTTAGTTTCGTAGTGAGAAAGAGAGTGTTAAGGAAAACTAAAAGCGTTTATTAGGGCATTGTAGACCAGGAACATGGAATTGAGTTGAGTAAAGCAGAGGCGCGCCCGCCTTGTCCTCATCTACTACTGTGTCGATTAGACTTATAAGAATCTGTTAATGCAATTATGTAAAGCTGTTGATTCTTAGTGAGGAAATAGTAGCTGCTAAACGGATTAGAGAAGGAAGGGAGATTTGCGACGCATCTCGCTAATCATTTTCTAAATAATTGTTCCATTGCATGTATGCAGTGTATTGTAAATTTGTAAATGGTAAATAGAGAAACACTATAACTCATTTTAGTATTACTGATTGCAGCATTAAGCAAGGCGTGGCCTCCTTTCTCCTTCTCATTATTTTATTTCATTACAATTGCCAACTGCAGGCTCACAGACAGAGTTAGAGTCAAACTCGACTTTCTTTGTAGATACTATACCTATATATATACAGCATTTCTACTATAATCTATAATCCTCGTCTGTAGATTGTCAATATAACTAAATGCTTATAGTTTGTCCAGATAGATAGATAGTGAATGGATCGTCATCTCATCGAGTTTATTCAAGTGTCTTTTAGCACCGAAGAGCCATAAACGATTTTTATTGGCAAGCAAAAGTTTAGTATGGTGAGGCCACGCCTCCGAGCCTGTAGTTTACCCCAAGGGTCACATTCGCACATTTGCCGCTTTCAAAACTTAACACTCAACTTTTTACTGCTAGGAAAGTGATGGAGGATGAAAGTAAACTGGAGATTCCTATCACCATTATCCAAGTTTGCCTCTGCTATGCCTTTCGCTACCAGTGAACAGAACAGTGAACTGAACTGAACTTGATCTGTTAGCTGCTACTCTCAGTTTTTTTCTCTAATTTACCATAGATGATGAATGAGGGAGGTTGTAGTACTTATAAGGACGGGAATAGTTCATGATTCTTACGCTATACAACATATCTGTATAGCAGCACCAACTTTCTTTCTTTCTTTATACTTACATTATATTTATATAAGTACTACACACAGTATGTTAGATAAAAATAGTAGTAAATGTAATTTATAACAATTTTTGCTTGAAAAGTTAAAGTTAACGCTTTGTCGTTTGGCTCAATCACCAGACCAGTACAAGCCAACTGCATTCATTTGATTTCCTCATAGAATACATACACATAGAATGTTGTATGTCTGCAGCGTAGCGTGTACTGTACTGTATTTTATATTGGATTATTGTACATGAAAAACTAATGGCACATTATATATGTACATAGGTAGTTTACTAGGAATGTAATAGAAGTCTTTCTATGTAGTATGTATCACATATAGCTATTGAATTGAGAAGAAAGGCGTCTTTTTGACAAAGGAGGAGAAAGGGAAAGTAAGTTAGTGAAAATATTATTAAAGGCTTTACGACTCACGTTAAAATGAGCAGTGAAGGATCGGCAATGGGCGGTGAAGTGCTCATCAGGTCCATCACCTTTCGACTTGGTCTGTCCTGGAGTCGGAGTTTTTCTGCCACCACTTGGTCCAGCCCCGATCCCTGCTGGAGCGGCCTATTATATTGAAAGAGATACCGTAATATCAGTATTTAAACCATATTTGATGTTTTGTTTGCAATGTTTATACATGAAAAGATAGTTATGGTAATGTTATTCAATAAAACAGGCTTTTCGTGTAAATCAGACTGTGTACATAATGTATTCTACTTATTTTCAATATTTTAGTAGTAAATAATTCATGAAATGTTGGCCTTACGTAGCCTCCACCGACGAGACCAGCGGCAGGAGTTTTATGGCCCATGACTGGAGTGACTGTGGAGCGGGACATCGGGTAATATTGAGAATACGTTGGTTCAGTAAACGAAGGGTCAACAGAAGTCAAGTTGACGGATGGATGGGCATAATCTTTTGGAAGTTGGGATGAGGACGAGGCAACGGAGGACAAGTTGAACGAAGCATTTGCGACTGACGTCGAGGAGGCGGCTGCTGCTTGCAATCCACTCATATTCTGCAATTGCTGAGAAGCTGCTATCCACGGCTCAAGCGTTCGGGCGATTTCCGCTTTGTAGATTGATTTGATTTGACTGCTCTGCCCAGGCCTGAAATATATTAATAACATCTATGATCCAAACTCAAATACAATATTCCTTAGCTTTTATGTTATGCTGCTTATGGATATTAATACACAGCATTACTGTACCAGCACCTACTGAACCGATCAAAAATTAACAGAAATACATTTAGCGATCCCCTATACTATATGAAGAAACCAACAAGGTACATTTCTACATAGAATGAGAAAGAATCAAAACAACTTTATTAAAAATATATAAAAGAACTAAAATATATAACTATTAAAGGGTAATTGGAGCTTGTCTTCTAGACTTTAGATCTTTTACATTGTGTAAAAAGTTGTTTTGGTCTTTATTGGAGATTGTGTTTTAGTCTTTTATAAGTGACGATATGTATAGGTATTTACTATACAGAACAATTTATCTGTATTTATGCCTTTATTACTAAATATGTGCAGTTACAAATAATTTATACCGGCATACCGATCAGTTCAATATGCCTAGATAAGTGAAGAAAATTCAACGCATCAGTTTTTTAAAGTAGATCTTAGGAAAATCGATGTTTATCTGTATGGAGAAAGTAGACCAACGCTTTACTGGGATTAAGTGACCAGAGCTGAACAATACAGCTATCTATGGTTCGATTTGATTGGCGTTTCGTAGCCTTATATTTGCACAAAACAAGGTTTGAGCATAATTTTACATTTATGAGGTAATTTTTGCAATTACTATAATGGAATAGTTGGGACATTCAAAGGTACTACATATACGTATCAAAATGTAGGGTATGTAACTTAGAATAGGTATTGAAATACATTAGGACTTATTTAGAAAACTAGAAAAGATTGAATTTTGTATAAATAATTTATTTTTTAATCACCCGTACGCTCAGACGAGGAGAATCTTTAAGGATATTTAGAATACAACAAATATACCAGAAATTTATAATACTGTATTGTCAGTAAGCATAAAACTGTTGGAAGCATGCACCTATCGTTTTTCCCTATATTCGAAAAGTTTTCACGTTTGAATATATCTATAGCATCTAATGTAGTACCCATTAAAGAACAATAAGAAGGAACACCCCTGAGAAAGTTTTAGTGTACTGTCACTTATCATATTATTATACAAGTTGTTGTATTATTGCATTACTTTCGTTGCAACTTTTTATTTTGTGGTAGTAAGTAGGAACCATGCAGATAGATATCCAGGTACAGACAATTTTTGTGGCATGACATTGCTACTGCTCTGCTGAAGTATACAAAAAATTCAAAACATATTTTGGGATCTATTATGAAAGTATAAAAATAGAAAGTTTATTTTCACTTTAGTTATATGATTATATGTAGCAAACCAAGCACAGGCAGAAGTACCTAAATTCAAATTTGCACGCTCAACACAATGCAATGCATAAAATTACACCATACGATACGATCAGGCATGTTACGATAGAATTTCAATCCACATTTTATTATGTACACTATATATGTACATAGGTAACTAGTTCATGTATGGAAGAGAAGAAAGGAAACCATACTTACTGTAATAATAATATTTCCTAGAAACTCATGCTATACAATCCACCACATATTCATCCGCGTTCAATGTGAATATCCAAAACTAGGTACGAGTACGTATAATATACGATTTGTCAGCAATTCAGCAGTAAATCATCATATTGAAAACGAGACTTTTACAGACTCTGCTTTACTTCCGAATTTCCCTTAAGCTATAATATTCCTGCACAGGGATTTACATAGCGCACTTTATCATTTTTGACACTTAATACAAATACACTTCAACTCCCCATTATATTCCACGCTAAACAGACAAAGATGCACTACCACAAAAAATTATGGAGCTGTACATATTAACTCTGCTGCATAAGAGATACATAGAATACCTACTGATACATACATATTACGTACAAGTACCGACAATGTGCTCCATTTTTATTAAAATTCGACCTACATACATATTTACTATTAAACCATTCATTTTTATCATAATTTGAACTATTTGTGTATTAAAATAAGTACAATGATTCCATATTTCATGTAAATTGCTCAAAATGTTAGAAGTTATCCAAAGCTACAAGAATTTCTCCATTTTAAAACAAATATTTCATTCATTATCACTTTGATGCAGTAAATAGTATGTAGGAAGGACTTTTACTTACTTATGCTTGCAAATTAGCACAAACAGTATTTCAGTATTTCTGGAGGCATCAGCCAACTTTAGTTTTCTATCGCTCTCAATCATAAATTATTAGGAAACTTTGTGTTTAGCGTGGAGCATTTTAGCGCATACCTGCACAGTTCACTACAACCATAAATCAAAGACAATTATTCCGCTTTTGAAGTTGTTGTTTATGAGTTCATTAGGCCTACAGGAAATTTACATGACGCAAATATTATAATTTCTTATGAATATCACTCCTACAGTATGTAAGCACTATCGAACTCCCCTATGACATCCTCCTAAAATCGTTCTTCTAGTTTCATGCTAGAATGGATTCTAGGTAAACAAGAAGTTGCTCTATTAACTACAAGGAATACACAATTCGCTAATGTCAGCGTCAACACCATCACTCACTAAAATACATATACACATAGTAGGTACATGTACAACTTACATCATACTTTGACCTTTCAAAAAGTTTTTGACTTTCAGTTCCAAGAAATTCGCTGTTACATAACGTTAATACAAATACACTACACTTAAGTAAATATTGTCAACTGCTCCGGTACAGCAACTATTCCCTAAACAGATACAGAGAAGGCACCTACAGATAAAAATAGCTCTCCGTGTACTAAATTATTATTATGTATAGTCTCTTATAGTTAACTACTTACATTACATATTCATTATTCATAGTTCACATGCTTTTGGAAACTTGTATCTATAATTCACTAAAGTTCTTCATAGATTATGCACAAGTGTAGCGAATTCGTTAATCACAAGTAAAATCATAAATTTAGTTGATAAATGTCAAAAGTATTATTTTAACTGTTTACAAATGACTCAGTCAAAGTGTCATGAGATAACAATGTAGTATCAAGCAACATTACACCGCGTCTTGCCATAAGATCATCAATAGTTTTAATTTGCGTAAATATTTACTATACAAAATATCTGTACTCAATAAAAGCAAAAAGGTGCATAATATGTTTATTTTCGCAGAGTACTAAAGGCCCGGGACCCCTTGCTACACCTTCTTTCGCTTTTTTACTATTCGATTTGCTTTCCTAAGTTGGAAACATAATTCATTCAAAATTTCATCAACTTAAAAGACTTTTTTGAAAGTAGTTACTGTTTTGGGGAATTTTGGAAGCTATTATGAAATATGATAAATTAAGGGTTCCTGTACCTAGAAACCTACGACCTAGTAATTCTGTATAATTTCTCTCCTCAATTTCAATGTTGTGAGTACTAGAAATAACATACAACATAAATAAGTTCTGCAGATTGCAAATGGTGAAGACTTGGCTGGCTGCTCTCTCCCATATTGTATTCTCTTACCTAGAGATAAGTGTTTGAGAAAATATTTCTCAGACAGACTCCAGTAGCAATAACAGTAGTAGTGTACTGGAGAGAAGAGTAGGTAGAGTCAGAGTCAAGTTAAACTTTCAAGGAAAAATAAAATTTATGATAAATAGTTAGCAAAGTAAATTATGTGTGTGTTAAGCCTGAGGGTGCCGCAGTGTGTCTCCAAGAACTCCGCCAGCATAGAAACACACATACTGTATTAGTTTATGCACTGATTTTGTATTTGTCTCCAGCCTAAACTCAACACAAGACTATACTCCTACTAAATATATACAATTTTGTTTTCCGTGCAACGATCTAGTTGTATATCTGTATATGAGTTAGCAAATAATCTATTACAAACTGCAATACTCAAGCTGAGCTGTATTTTAGCAGCACACATTATTTCCGGGAAAGAAGCCAAATGAAAGGAAGTTCCGCAGCTAAAATCCAAATTAAAACTTCAATTTACGCATATGCAAATGCAGAGTAAGAGAAATTGCTTAAGGATATGATAATAATATGAAATCACTCCACATACAAGCATTTCTACAGGCGACATACACACACACATACACATCTCTACATTACTATCAAATCAAACCTAACTGCCTCTGCTTCCTACAAATATTATTCCATCCTTGTTTATCAAGCCCGTAGCATTAAATTAGCAGTCAGCCATATTATTACACGTGTATAACATCCGATCCCATCCGAACATAACGAAAACGAAAGGTTAGTTACCTATTACACAATATGTATAACTTTCACGTGGCAACTACTATATTATCTGTACTGTACTAAAGTAGAACAGAAGTAAAATGTGTAAATTATGAAAATCGGAAGCTCAATAGTAATTAGTCCAAGTGAATTTAAGTTAAGAAGAAAAAGGTGGAGGAAGGGAAAGTAGGCTAGGAGAAAGTTAATCATATAAACTACAAAGGGAAGGGAAAGGAAGGAACTGGAGAAAGTAGAAAGTACTGCGAGGCAGGCCAAATGTCAAGTCAAGTCGATACGTAAAGATAAATGATGATACGAAACTAGACGACTCCGCTCTTTTTCTCACTCCCAATTTGCATGAATGAGTGCATAGTAGAGTAATCTGTCTTTGCAAATTTTTCTTTAATCTATCTGCAGACTTCCTAGGCTAAAAGCTTTCTTTCAGCATACCTAACTCGATTCAATCACGACGGCATAGCTAACAAGTCTAAAATTAGATAACAATCACGTTGGCTTGGCTGACGCTCACTCAAATACTCTTCAGAAATCCCAAGAAACAGCAACCAAAAATATTTTGCTTCCTTTCTATTTCTACTTAGCTGCTAGGCCTAAATTATTTCCTAGTAGCTACAGCAAACAACAGCTACAACCTAAACAACTACTAGAAACCGACTTATAATATACATAAAACAGGCCACAACAAATAATAAGGCCTATGTTTAATGGCACCATAAAAAAACTCAGTTTGCCATAACTATTTGACTTACTTTACCATAACTTTATTCTCTACACCAAAACAATATCCAAAAGCCATAATCGCCCATAAATAAACTTACTTTCCCATAACTTTTGATGAAATATCATACGAAACCCTATGTTAATGGTTAATTTATTACAAATAATCAATTAAAGATCAACAATTAGTTATTTAATCAATTAAAAAAACGATTAATTATTAATTATATGTAACAAATTAATCATTAACATCGTTTTTCTTATGGAATTTCACCAAAAGTTATTGAAAATTAAGTATTTTTATGGGCGATTAGTATTCTTATGGCTTTTGGATATTGTTTTGGTATAATGAATAAAGTTATGGTAAAGTAAGTAAGTCAAAAAGTTATGGCAATCTGAGCTTTTTGAGCTCTGTGCTCTGTGCCATTAAATATAAGCCAAATAATAATACATAAATACCAAAAGAACAAAGACAATTTCAGAGCTCTAAAGCTTCAAGGGAACAATAGAGAAGGCAGAAGGGTACACTTGTTCACTTGACTATTGTAGATTGTCTTGTCTTGTATTTGCTTCCATTCAGAGACGTAGGGCATCTGTAGAACGTGTACCTTAAATATGCAAATTATCTGATATAGGCATCATTACTCAATGGTAATATATTTAAGTTAAATAATCACAACTTAAGTAACATGTTGGAGTAGTCTTTACAATTTAATATTCGTTGTCAGTAAAAAGTCTTAATTCTTATCCTGGCAAGGTTTGCCCATATAATTTAGTACTTCTGATCTGTCTTATACATTATTAGAGCTCAAGCTTTACTATATGAGACTACTATAGTAAATTTTTTGGAGCCAGGAATGCTTTATGAAAATCTCGCAAGCTGTGTATGCTCAATCTTGTCATCGTCACTATGGCCGGCAGCCAAATATTAATCTTATATAACATCTACAACCTACATTGCTTCTTTACCTGACAGCAAATTCCTTCCCCTTACTTACAAGGCAGAGTTATGGCCTTATGACTCTTTCTTTTCATCTACAAGTAAGTCCAACTAACTAACGTGATTTTTTCTCTCCTGAAAATGCGAGTTCAAACAAATATTTTTAATATCTGTCTACAAAGTCAGAATCTTTTTTTTTTCTGTGAAGAAAGCACGATTCCAAATGATTTTTAAAATCATTACATTTATTGCTTCCTGATTTGTTTGTCTACAAACTAGCAATTAGTAATCTGAAACACTGCATATGCTCATCCTACTTAGTACAAAATACAATGAAAAAATTAACCTATAATAATTAACGTATTTAAAATAATATTTAATTAATTAAAACTGCAAAACGGATTTAAATCTATGGTTCAAATTTTGACCTTATTTTGTTAAACTAAATATCTAACGTTGCGTTGTAGTAGGTTATTTCTGTAGTCTTACATTTTTGTAAAACACAGCTCTCTTCATTCTTACAACCCGAATGTGATATTAGTAAAGGTCAAAATGTGTTACATATATTTTATTAACTCTTATTAGCACGCACTTTTATTTCGGGTGACAAGGCTGAATAAACAGTAAGCCCCATGGAAATTGCGTTTTTCATGCCTTAGCAAATCTAATTTATTTTTTGCTTGAGAAATGTTAGTGCTATTTGTGAGTGAGTGAGCCCAGCCCACCACCTGCTTTCTCCAAAACTATAATATAGGCAGACTGCTGGTTGTTGGTTTTGTACGTGTAAAGTGTGTTGTGCACGCGTGTCGTAAGTTGATGAAAAATATTTACTTTGCGATAAACTCAGAGTTTTTGGTTAGCGTAAATGCATATACTAGATGTAATAGTATTTACTACAGGTATACACATAAGCAGTAGGATAAGGCTATAATAGATAATATTCAGTAGGCAATGTATTTAGGTAGTACTAGTAGGTATGTACCTAAGGTAAAGTAAAGAGTAGTCAATAATATAAAACTGAATTACCACTCCATCCACATAAAATTATAGTATGCATTTTGGGATGGAGTGAAAGTGGAGTCTAAAGTCTAAACTCGAGTCTACCTGCTGCCTCGCTTTCCTTCTTTCTCTTACACAGATACATACATACATATGTATGCTGCCTTAGGTGTCTATGTTCATATACACTTTCTCCTGCAGTAGGTACACAGAGAAGAGAGAAAACAGAAATAGAGGAAAAGGAAGCCAACTGAAAATAATGAAGGTTAGCTTTGGGAGTCTGGGAAATTGGAGATAACTGGAAATTGGGGTTTGCGTTGTAAAATAGATGGAAGTGTCTCACTGCCGGATATACTCATATCTCATGTTGACGCAATAGTATTTTCGAGTGCGATGAATGGAAATATCAAATAGTGTGGAGCGAAAAAAGAGCCCGATGATGTCTCTGTCCTGTGCGGGCTCTGTGATTTTGTTTTAGAAATCCAGAGTTCACCTTTACACGTAGCCAACACAAGTCACACCAAACCAAAAGTCGAACTTTTACTTTACCACGCTTACTGTATGTCCTACTGTATTGTATATCATATAGCTATAGGTAATACTTTTATTTTACAACTCTACATACATAAGTAATATTGAGTGGCCTATCTATCTGCCTAGTTTGAACTGGATCTACTATTTTCGTTCCGATCTGCTCTGAAGGACATAACAGGACAGGACAGAAGTAGAAAGTAGAAGAAAGTCAAGTACCTACACATACCTATATATATTATATGTGTATTTCGCATTTATAAAATACTGGATATATGTGTAGAGTCTTTTCATGCAGTAGTGTATGTATTATTAGTAGTGAGAAAAGAGAAAGTGGGAATTACATACATAACCAAGGAGAAAATAAAGTAAGAACCTATAAATATAACCCATGTACTTACATAGGTACATGTAAAGTGAAAGCGGAGTTGGTTGGTTGTTTGGTTGGGATGTTGAACGAGCGAATTCAGCAATACATTGCAGGAGTAGAGTAAATGACGAGTTTCTGTAGCAAAAGATGCACAAGTAATTGAGTTGCTTCAGTTCGGCTGTGCTGTGTGGTGGGTGAAGCAAGAAAAAGAATGATGCAAGTCGTATACCTAATGAGGTGAATTGGCAAGCCAAGTCAGAGACGAATGTGCGGATAAAATATAGACAGAAACAAGACGTTCGCTCTATTCTCCATCTGTTATATGCCTTTATGCCTACTACACCTATACTATATCCGTCTACTGTATTCAGGTTGGGTAAAAGGGATGTGGAAATGGGAAATTATAGAGAGGAAGAACTTATGTACTGTATATAAACCTATTTATCTAGTATACCAAGGAAGTAAGATACGTGAACACTATTTTATTGCACATAGTAACTTGCAATACATTCGTACAATTTACATTACCTATGTACTATAGGTGTATGTACTATGTACATACAGAATACAAGTAATAATATGTCTCTCTGTCTACCTGCTGCACTGATGTTGCTTGTATTGCAAAAATATATGATTCTGTGCTACAAATAGTATATATGGTTTGGTTATGTTATGTGATGGCGTGTGTATATAATCTCATTGAGCTGAGTCTTGCCTAGTTGGCTTGCCTGACTGATAAACGGGTAGCTCGACAAACCTATTTTTGATAGTTGAGCTAAGCACGAAACAGTTTCTAGATATTTTAGTGGGCGAAATGAAAATGATGGGTTGGCTTCACTTGCTTTGGCCTCGGGAAGCTTGAATTGCTTCAAGTCGACTGATTGCGTTTGTACATTGTCAGATGGAATGATGGGATGGAGAAATCCTATGAATTTTCAAGTAAAACTCAGAATCAGTCGACTTTTCCTTTCTTTCCTTCAGAGAAACTCTAGCTCATCAACAGTGGTCTGGTTTGAGTGATCAGAAATTGGAAACTACTCCACTCTCATACATATCTTCCATTCTATTATATACTCATACCATATACCTACTACCTACTGTCATAGTCATGTCAGTACAGGCTGACTTCACTGAAAGGGAACGTTCCATTCACTCAGATCAAGACTTCACAAAATATAAAATAAGTACCTACGTCTCCCTTATGCATAGTTAGTTATGATGTGTACAGGATACTCTTATAGTACACTATTGGCATTCATAGGCACATTGCTATAACACAAAAATATTTTACGTAGGTATAGCAGGAGGCAGTAGTTACACATTCACATAACATAACGTAACAGTTGTAAAAGGTCTCGTACTGTAGCTACGTCACAAAATATGAGTTAGACATTCGTTCCCAGCTACTATATACTACATAACATATAAATAGTTCACTCACATAGAAGTAAAAACGTATCAAATATGTATGTGGAAGAAGATAGTGATATGTCTCTGTATTTCTGTTGAGAGTACCTATGTACATACATACATCTGAAGTCAATAGCATGTCAAGCCAAGCAAGGCCAGGCCAGAGCAGACAAAACTCTACGAAACTCTTCATTCAGAGTTCACCACGGACTCCACTGGGGGAAAATCAACTTGAACCAAACTGAAGAGTTAGGAGTCATGTCAAGAGCAGTCAACCAAAACGAACCAAAGATCCCATAGAGATCAACTACATTTGTGGGCTTTTATAAATATCTAGCTAACTACTAATACACAATCTTACTTTACTTACTGCTTACTACTCAATACATATTTATCTCAAACAGTTATAAGTTATAACCTATCACTAATACCTATTCCAATTTCAAATCCAAATCCAACTCTATCTATCTACCTACAAGAAAGAAAGTCATTCTGTCCGTTGTGCTCACAAAACAATTTCTTTTAAGAATAGCAACCTCAAGTGGAAATCTCAAAGTCGAGAAAAATAAGATGATGGCCATCAAATGCTAACCCTTTAACTATTTAGATACTGGATACAGTCAACAGTATCATTTTTATTACTCAGAGAGTGATATAGAAACTTTTATTCGTCTTCTACCTTTCCTTGAAAGGGTTCTTGATATCTATTTGTACGAAAGGATGTAAAAATGCAAACACAAACCACAATGGCTCATTTTTAATCAACCCATACAATATTGTGCTTATTATACAGTATTATAGTACAGTAAAACGCAAAATTAAACCTTCACAGGATTACATCTTTCGTACAATACCAATATTTACTTCTTTATACCATCATCATATAGATTATATGGAAATGGAGTACAAGAGAAAGAAAATTAGCTTAAAAATAGAATACGGGAATGCAGGATTTCATCATAATGGAAAATAATATTTTCCACTATTTTGGGTGCATCAAATAAGTTCGTGGATTTTTAAAACTGACTATTAAGTATTTGTACTTAACTGCCATCTTCAAACATATTTGTATTTAAATTGTGATTAATTATAACCCATTTTGTAAAAAGATTCTGATGAAAAATTATAAATATAAATAATAATGTTTAAAAAACTGGATTTTTGTCTAATTTTTAAAATGAACGGAGTAAATGCGTATTTTAGACTTTTGCCATATTATCCCTGAAAATTTCGTTTCTCGAATGTATGTATGTATTATTATAAATATGATATTCCCTGGAATAGTACAGGTAGGTATACTGGCACTGGATCTATTGACATTTCAGTAAAATTAAATTTCTCAGATTATATTGGGAAAAATAACGTTAGTTCTTCTCCCGCTGTGATGCTACATTTAGGTCAACAGCAGCTGGTCTTCTCAGAGCCTCCCAAGTAAGCATAGCCATGTGCCCTATGTATACCTATATTACATTCTCGATTTCTGATATGAAAAACGTATTCTCCTTCTTCCAAGAGCACAAAATACATTTGTCAGACAATTTGAAAACATTTCCATCAATCTTTATGACATGGGAATCATTAAATAAGAGATTTTTTACAAATTCTAATAGTAAACTGTTATAGGAGAGTCGTAATATTTTTATATGCGAAGTCTTCAGTTGAGTTGAGAGTGAGAGTCAGTCAGTATGCTGCACAAGGCAGAATAATAGTGATAGTGCGTCTACGAAACTTACCTTGTTTAAGGATCGACTCGACTGATATAATAATATTTTGTAATACTTCTTTAATATTTCACTGCCTACTTATATTAAAGCTTTTTATAAGCTCTTTTATACTTACAAAGTTCTAAATATATAAACGTACTACGTTTCATATATTTTTATGTGTAAGTATGATAAAGCTAAGGATGAGTACTATACTCATGTTATTTTATCTGCCTGGTTTTTCATAGGTAAAAGTTACAGGTATCGTTTCCAAAGGCTTCCCAATATTCTTTCCTATAGTACTGTTTTTAATACATAGTATAAGGCAGGACATTAATACATATTTTAAGTAATGGCAACTTTCTCACAGCTTTTCGCATTCGAGGAAGTAGCCACTTTTACTCACAGCTATAACTGTTACCTTAAACACAAGCGACCTACTACCTAGCTACTGTCATGTTATCCTAAGGTAATGAAATGGAATACTTATTACGGCAATATACGAAAACCAATTTGCTACTTTTTCATCATATAAAATAATTTCATTTAATACTTCTGTAGTTTAGTGCGAAGGACGGGAAGACTACAGATATGATTGACTCTACAGATGGAGAAAGGACGTCATTTCGCATAACCTCTCGCCATTTACCCCTATCTCCTACAGATGTATCCTATAATGAATATTTGCGTCTTCCATCTAACAAAAATCAATTTCAACCTCGTCGACTCGCCTAGATTCTAAAAACTCTAAAACAATTTTATGTATACTACTACGAAACCTATTTTTGGATTTCCTGTTATATACACCCTATCCACATTCCATTAGTAAAATTTAGGTTGAAGGTACTTGGTACAGCACATAAACGTATATGAAATCTAATAACTGTTTTTTACATCCTTTCAACTCGTCCATACAAATAAATTCGTTTTAACGTACAATAATAGTGGCGAAATTGAATGATTAGCGTATAATTGTAAAATTCTCCGTTACAAATTCCCATATTTGAGCCAATAGTTACATACCTGAGTAAATACACTAACAGTGTACGTAAATAGAACCAAGTTAATTTACAATAGTGATACGTCGGTGACACTCAAAAAAATAAAAGGATACTAATAATGTTTTCACCATTGTAAACTTTCACCACATAATATCTTGAAATTCAGAGGTAATTCATTTAAAAGTTAACTTACGATTAGCCTTGAATTTCAATGGCTTATATTTAATGGCACCATATAAAAACTTACTTTGCCATAATTTTTTAGACTTATTTTACCATAACTTTCTTCATTTACCAAAAAAATATCCAAATACCATGAAAATGGGAATCGACCATATAAAAACTTATTTACCGTAAGTTTTTTCAAAAATACTATTGAAAAATTATGTTGACCATAATTGCGTTGGTTTTACTACTAAAATTATGGTCAACATAGTTTTTCATTAGGTATTTTTGCTTAAATTATGGTAAATAAGTTTTTAATATGGTCGACTCCCATTTTTTATGGTATTTGGATATTGTATTGGCAAATGAATAAAGTTATGGTAAAATAAGTCTAAAAAATTATGGCAAAGTAAGTTTTTATATGGTGCCATTAAATATAAGCCAATTTCAATTAGTGGTATTTACATTCTAAACAGAAAACAGCAGATATCCGCTTATTTGGTGTATTTACTGTGTATAGTTTCCTACTTCGTGTTATGTCACTACTGTTCATGAATGTTTCTATGCATATAGTTTTAGTAATTACATAAAAATTCCTAATAATTACACAATTTAACATTATGATGGTAAATTAGTTAAGAGTGAAATATAAAGAGTAACTCTAATATTATTACATAGATAAAGTGCATAAAATGGTTACGTTAAGTATAATAAGTGCTATTATAGCTACAGAAAAGATAGAGTGAGAGAGAGAGAAAGTAAATTCGGTATATCCGAGTAACAGACCTGATGGGATAGCCCATGTGCGTAATAGCAGTGAGTCTATCGATCAGTGGGTAGGCCAAGTCAAGAAAGTCGTATTTGCTGGCAGCGTTTGAGATGGTGGCACACATGGTGAGATGCAATTTGATGGTCGGCAGCACCGAGCGCAGCTGACACAGTTGACCTCTGATCACTTTATCTTTCCCGTCCATCTGGCTACCAATCAAACCAAGACTTTTCACCATACACATAAGTAAAAGCCATGTACGTTCTATTACACTACACACTTATACATACATTTATTCTTACAAACATGAACATTCCTTTGCAAGTAGATTCTTATACCTACATACAAGTATTACCCTATTTACCATTGTCTGACCTGTCTCTCCGATGTTGTACTTAGCAAATTACACATACTGATACAATTGTACCTATACATAAATACATACATATGCGTATCTAGCAGTTATAAGTTGTAATCTGCCCACACGTTTTACTTTTACTAAATAAAGAAGATACAATTCATGGACATTGCGTCATATGTATGTAGTATTAGGCGTCTGTTGCCTAACTTCTAACTCTAAAAAGTAGCAGAAAGCATTCTTTATCATGTGTACCTACTTAATACTCAATCATTCACTAACTCACTCAATTTACTTACTTGGCACTACATATAACACAATAGTGGCTCCAGATGTATTACGCAACTTACTTACTACAGAGTGTCCCACATGGACATTACAATGGTACTTTCACTTTATATAGTGTAAATATATAGTATAGTGTCACGAAAATTTTCCATGTGGGACCCTCCACATATATCTACCCATACATACATCTGATTCTTTATTTTGAGTACCCCTGGTCGGTAGCAACATCGCACGTTGAATTAGCAAAACTATTTAATGAAATTGGGTCACAGGATTGTATTTTGGTGGGTAAATAAATACATTGGAGGGAGAGTAAAGATATACCACAGTACATTGCCTAAAAGTAATTTTCCGAATAATATCAGAGTGAAAGCAGTGAAAATACAATTGATTCAGTCGTCTGTACATACAATTTACTTGGGACACCCAGTACATTATTACTATAGTTATGTATGCTGACTGAAAGTAAAAAATAGAGAAAACCAGGGAAAGATCTAGTTTCTCTCGCATCATCAAACAGCCACAATACTCTGTGTAGCTACAGCACACAACCAACATGGCCAGATAAAAGACTGACGTTTACTATACATTTTCAATTTCTATCCTGTAATGGGGAAGGCACTATCCTCACCTGGGCCTGTGGGACTGGTTGTGGTGCCCTGCCCTACATTCAAATCTCAATCTACCGTCGACTCAATCATTTTCACTTCTATTACTCTACTCTACTCTTCCCCAAACCAGACGAGACCACGAACACCCTTTTTGCATTCATTCATTTCCTATTTCTTTCCCACTATCTTTTGTGCGAATGTTCCACATTATTAACTATACGTATCATATATAATACGTAGTACAATATATATAATGAAAAGTCTTCTCTTTCTAAGCTCTGTATACATACTTATACTACATTCTATCTCTATCACTAATTCTGTAGAAACTAAATAGTTTTATTCCATTTAATTCTTACGTTATGTAAAAATAGCCTGCAGTAACTATCCCCTATTCAACTACTACAGTATACTTACGTTAGCTCAAGAATGAGCTGATTCTGAGTGTGAACTAGTTGAGTAAGAGTCTCACTTTCTTATCTTGATCCAATCCATCAAATTCTACCATAGAGGAGTACACTTACAACTTATTACTGCCTATAGCCTTCGATATATTTATCAGATTGGCACCTATTTACTCTTCTTAAGTATAAATGCCATATTGCTGAACTGAAACTGAATAAGTTTCATGAAGACTACTAAATTCTTCTATTATAATGAAACGAAGTGAAAGGAAACCTTACCAGTTGGCAATATTCTAAAAGGGACAACTTCCATATACTTCCATTGATATATCATGTTAGCATATGCACAAACTAAGTTAGGTACTCTTAGTTCACTTAATTATTCAATCGCTGATGATTCTTTCCACTTGACTCCTTTCATCTTACGAACCATTGAGCTTTTCTATCTATGCTACACTAGACACTCTTAGAAATATAACAAGTTTTAAGGTCTAAGCTAAGCTACAACATTAAAATCAGCTTTGCTCCACTCATATTCCCACTCTACGGTCTACAGTTACTTGAATATTGAATTTAATCTGTAAATATTTAAGAGTTAAGTAAGAAATCTAACCATACAATGCCAAGCCAAGCCAAGCCAGGTACCACTTTCACGTTAGATGAGTTGAGTACCTACTATATCTACAGTATATCCTATTATTGATCTCATTCACTCACTTCCCAAATCCTCTTTTCACACTTTATCAAACTTTTCCTGCATATAAGGTATGTGCTAACGTGCAAATTGATTTTCACTTGAATGCTGGATATCTTGTAGACTTATAGATATACAGAATAACTTACTAAGAGGGGAAAGTCGAAAAGAAAGCAGAGAAAGTTGAAAATTCTGAGAATGGGAAACTACTTACGTAAGTAGTAAGTAGGTAGTGGTACTTATGTACTTTATAATGAATGTAGAAAAATAATACACAAAGACTTTGTTTGCACAAGACGATAGACATGTGAAACTACTACAGTCAACTCTGCGTTCTTTGTGCGCAGAATGCTGAAAGGAAAATGAGAAACAAAAGAAATCATTTAGCAATAAAAACATGAGATTCTTTTTGTCTGCTATAATATCAAAGAAATATAAGACTATTACTGCAAACTTGAGATAACATTATAAAATAAACCGGAGTGAGTGAGTGAGTGAGTGGAGGGTGTGAAAAAAGGTAGGAATCCTTGCATAATACATATACCTATGTAGATA
Source organism: Tomocerus mixtus (assembly GCA_034694165.1). Lineage (NCBI taxonomy): Eukaryota > Metazoa > Arthropoda > Collembola > Entomobryomorpha > Tomoceridae > Tomocerus > Tomocerus mixtus. The sequence goes on from JAQFYC010000846.1 coordinate 25,699, forward strand.
TATAGCCATAAGCTATGTAAGTACCTACTTTGAATGTGTAGGTATACATAAGTAGTTCACAGCATAGTAAGTAAAGAGGTACGACAAATAACTTTGCAAATGGCTGAACGAAGGAAGGTTTCCTGAAAAAGAAAACAGTTATCCTAAAACTTCGTTCCTTAGATACTTACTCTGTTACTCTATGTGTGTATGGTATGTGTAGCATAACTAGCATAGCAGAAGTTATAGAATTCAAGTTGCTGGATGGCTGGAGAAAGTATGGGAAAAGTAGGGAAGAGGAGAGAGACAGGATTAATGGTCAGAATTTTTGTACAATGGAAGGAGTCGAAGGAAGTCAAGTCAATGTGAGGTTTGGAAGTGAAAAGTGCCGGATTGTTGCAAAGAAAAGATGGAAATCGAGAAAGGTCGTCCTATAAGAGTGCAAGATGGAAGAAAAGACTTTCAAAGATTTCCATTTATAACTAAACGGGGGAGTGTTTCCATCTGTAACTTCTGAATACCGGGACTAAACTTACGACTTCTCCAACTCAAAATCAAACTTGAATCAAAAAAGGGAATTCGAATAATAACTAATACTTCGCTACTATTTTCATACAATGATGTCACATTCAGGACCATTTGCATTCCATGTCTTACCTACTTTTTCAATACACAACTTTTTAGCGTGCACTATTCAATTCCTTTCTTATCGCAGTCAGTACTGGAACTAGAATAATTATAGTTGCCTATTTTGTACAGTGTGCTTCAACGTTAACGTATTGGCGTATTTTGTACAGTGTTTCGCATTTGGGTAACCAAAAATTACGTTTTCTTAAAATCTTAAATCTTTTGCAATCTAATCATGTTTTCCGTCATTTACATTTTATTTAAGTCAGAAAAACAATTTAACGCTATTAACCTTACAGGTACACTTTCCACTTGATGGGTTTGCTAACAACATTACTATAGTATATAATATCTGTAACTACTCGCTTTAGTTTTTGTTATTTCTTCTACAATTTATATTTAATGTAATACAAAATACAAGTTTAGCCTAACCGTATCCTCATGAATGAAAGAGTTTGGGTAACATTGTAGCTGAAAGTGTGATGGGGCTTTTGCAATGCACTATTTCTATTTCTTATCTTAGATTCAAAAAGGATACCAGGATAAACTGGCTACACAGTACACGTGTCCCCGAAAGTATTTCCAATTTCCCTGCGATTGATTACTTACATAATAGAACTAACAAGGTTGTAAATATATCTAGCATCTGCATGGGCTCGATTTCCTGCAAAAATTACTTAAGTATATGTAACTGTAGTCGAAAATGTATCAGTACTACTGTAGAAGTATATAAGAATACTTTCTGTAGTAAAGAAGAGTAAGTAAATAGCCTCCCCCTGAAGGATGAGATGGAGTTAGTAAACTGATTGTGAGTTTGTCTAGTTGGTTGACTGAGTAGAGAGTGGCACTCGAAAAACGATCTGGTTACTAATAGAAAGTAAAGTAAAGTAAAGAATATCTACTATGTACATATATACTACGAAAGAATGGTAATGCTCTACATACATACACTCACTACACTAATGTAATTCTTCTGCATTACTTATTGGCAGACATCAGCAACTACTAACATACGTTATATAGTTATACTCCTGTCTTGTCTCACTATGCTACATAACTGTATAAATAATATAAGTATAATACTTTTTACTACTTACTACATATAAGGGCAAACACTAGAAAATTGTTACTAAATGTACATGGTTTGGTTATGGTTACGGTTACGTATATCTGTACTTAATATAATGTTCACTCATCCAGCAACTGAATGATGAAAAAATATCTGTGCTTACCAATCGACATCCCGCAATAAGTTTTCTTGCGTTTTGGTCAGAGCGTCGAGAATAGTTTGACAAACTGCATTTACGGCACTCTTCTCAGAATCTGAATTCCGTCTCAGCTCCTCCAGCACGTTCTTTAGCATCGTGATTCCGTCTCTTACTGCTACTTGAAGATCTCTAAGGCTCTGTAGTCAATATTACACATAAAAAACATTAAAATACAATCAGAAGAAGAGTAACTTCATTTTTAGCTTGGCTCATGCTACATATTATTAATATTTTGGTATTTTAATCATAAGGAGGGTTATAAATTGGACTACAAACTATATTTGTACTGAAATATCGAGTATAAAGGAGATAAACAATATTATAGCACTTAGGTACTGATATGTGTTTTGTAAAAAGAAATCATTTCAAAGGGCACATGTATCTTGAATATGAAATAGATACACATAAAATATTTATGCTGGCTGCATTCCATGTATACAAATATTCAATTTGGCCAAGTTAACATTTGCGGGTATATTAGCCACCTAATTATGCATAAAAAGAGAAGCTGAATCCAGCATTGTGATATCTTTCATGTCAATCTTCAATTCTTGACATGATTATACAGTTTACTTATCCTTGTCATGTCATGTTCTGCCTGACTACTATTCTTTCCGAATGAATAATACAATGTCAACAAAGCCACAGGGAGACTGTCCACGGAGAAAAATTGCATAGAATAATTTAGTTGTCTATTTGCTTTCTCGTTGCTTTCTCCAAGGAAAAAAATAAATGCAGGGCAGGACAACCACGATAAAACATGAGTACACACTACACACATACTGATACAGACCGTAGCACACTGTAGGAGACAGTAGGGTAGTGCTCAAACTATTGAGAAGTTGTTTTAACCGATTTTATGTGATTATGGGATAGTTTAGTTTAGGCAGTCCATTCTATGTTGTACTGAATGTATAGTCATAGACAATATATGCCATAACCCTGGAACTTACAGATAGAACCCAACCCAGTAAATGTAAACGTAAAGGCAAATCTGGAAATGGAAGCTTAAGGTTTTATTTTTGAGTAGAAAGAGACTTTTGGGATTGGGATCAGATCAGATCTTATGGTTGGCTAAATTCTTCATGGCTTGGCTTCCTTGTCCCAGTTTAGTTGGCTTGGGTTTAGCTTTTAGCTGCCACAGTACACTACACTACAGTTGTGCATGCTACGGGGCCCTCTATATTATCTCTCTCTTAGCATATCGTATATACAGTGCATATGTCGCATTCAAGAAGACCTATTAGGCAATAAACCCATTAAATCAATTGCCAAAATCTGAAATTTGCATAAATATCTAAGTTGTTGCTAAATAGTACATACAATTGTGCCAAAAGTAATTACTACAGTACTCTATTGAATTAGTACTGTAGAGTAAAGACCATAATAAGCCTTGAACCATTAAGATAAAGACAATTAATACTTATCTGGGTTCTTTAATGGGTGTATATCGTTTTTATGTGTCCTAATATTTCTCACTGATAGTACAAATAGTATTTCATATAAATTACAAAACTGCTGATGAAATCTATTGATACATTTGGGGAAAGATTCGAATAAGCAATATGTGAACAAGTTTCGTATGTACTTGACAGGTCCATATTGTCTACGACACATAGATACACAGTGGTAGATAGATACATAGTAGTAGTGGTACCTAGTCACTTACTTAATTCCAGCCATGGGATGCTTTCATGGCTGGCGCGTGACATTTTTACTTGGAGCTTCACTTGGCTTTTTCGGAGTTTGGTGTGGCCTTCCTATGGGCTACTATGTATGCTGGGTGTATTCTATCCATATGTATACTTACAGGACGTCTACTGACTGTTTTACTGAACTCAATGTTACATCTTGTCCAATCCAATGAATAAAAAGTACTGATGTTAGTGAATGAGAGTTTGGTTGAACTCTTACAGGCAGTGAAATGCAACGTGCAATGCTTCACTAGTTTTCCTGTTGACGGATAAACGTTCTCTACTGGTACTGTCGCTACTGCCCGTCTGCACTTATCCTCCAGATATATCACTAATATTCTACTATTTGTATTTACATTATTACTTTAGCACAATTTGTCTATACTCGTACATAGGAAATAACTATTAGAAACACTCAAACTCTACGGTTACGTTGTCCTAACTAATTATCTTAAAGTGTGCATTCCAAAATGCAGCATTTTGTGTAGGACTTTTGTTAAAAAATCTGTTATTGTAATATCCTATGCTCCTACAGTATTTAGAAATATGGAGCATATTTATTAACTTAAGAATCCGAATCTTTCCAAGTGTTTCAAAATTCTATTTAGCACTCTGAATATTCTTATTTGATATTGAAGCAGAAAGCATAAAATGTATATATTTATCGCTAGAAAAGACCAGACAGACACCAAAAAGTTTTGAAAGGGTGTAATAGGAGCTTTTAGGGTAGGTAACCTATATATCTACCATACTTTCCCTGGTGGTCTGGCTTGGTTTGGTTTTGGTTGGTTATGGGAGTAGTAATATTGAGTAAGTAGGTATTACTGGTACTAGTACAGTAGACAGATGCCTGCCTCAATATGTACATAAGCTTTTAAGGTTTAACTCTGCTTATCATGTACCTACTTACGACGAACTGGGAACGAAGTTAGGAATGTCTTGTAAAATGTATTGGGATGGGTTGTTTTTGGTTCTGGTTCGTTTTGCTAAGGAAATAGCAACGCACTTACACATACTTACTTACTTAGGGAGACCTAAAAGGAACATTTGAAAGAGTAAGTACATCCACATATAGTGAGTTTGGTCCTTTCTCCTTTTAGTGTATAGGTACGTACGTATGTCTATGTACATATATTGTAGAGGTAGGTATTTGTTAAGAGTAAAGAGTGAGTAAAGTAAAGTAAAGTCAAGTCAAGTCAAAATAGGATGGGAGTACTGCTGTTCTGTTCTGGCGGATGTTAGTACAGATAGATAGAAAGTAGGAGAATGCTTCTATCTGTATGTATGGCTAAGTTAAAAGTATACATATAAGTATAGTTAGAGTATGTATGTATGTAAGTAGTAGATTGAGAGCAAAGGAGAAAGGAGATAGAAGAAGAAAAGGAATGGATGGTGGAAGTGATTGGATTTATTAAGGAGCGTACCATGACAGCTCGATCGAGTTTTCGACATCCCTGGCTGTAGGCAGTTTCCAAATCGACACAGTGAAGACGAGACTCCATGGCTGTATCCCGGTAGCAGTTGATGCAGAGCATTGATTTTTGTACCGTGGAGAACATGATATATTGTTCCCCATGCACGGAGCACTGTGAAACAGAGAAACAAAACGGGAGCACCAATTGAGATATATTTCCAGATCAGAGCAGAAGAGGAGGAAGGAACAGAACAGCAAAGCGCCAGCTCCTCTTCTAATATATATTTACATACTGGCAAATTGAATAAGAGAACTTGAGCTTCTTAGCTTCATTCTCTATGTCATACTTACTACAATCTACTACAACTATGTATTTACAACTAGAAATACCTAACAGCAACTACTCTCTACAACAAAACATATCAGAGCACTGTCTTGTCTTTCTTGTCTTCTCTGTAGCATCTATTCCAATCCAATGTTCTGTCCTCCTCAACAAGAACATGAAGAGACAAAGAAATATTCCTTTGAAAATTGTCTTCTCTCCGCTTCAGCTTCCTTTACCATTTCTCTCTGCAGTCTAGAGTCTAGCAGTCGAGTCTTCAGTCTCTTCAGTAAAGTATTCAGCTTTTCTCGAGGTGAAGGTACGTGGGTCTTACAGTCTTGCATAAAAAATAGCAATACTCTCTTTGACTATCTAAAGTCCCTATCGCCATTCGCCAAGACACATCACCTGATCACCTCACCTCAATTTATATGGTCCAATTCAAGCAAAAGTATGCACCTTATGCAGGAATGTACCCTGTCCTGCAGTATCTTTATGTACAGATGGTAAATAGTTCAAAAGTAGAGTAAAAAAGAGTTATATTTGTACATAGCACATATTTCCCTCTTTATATTTATCTTCTTTGCATTTTCTTCCAGTACATATTTATACAGTGCTGAGTACACAAGTTCATTGTAAAAAACGAATCGAATTCAATTCTATATACAGTAGCACGTATATAAATGAACGTGTCTCCTGTTCTGTTTACCCACTTCAGCAATGTTGCATTGTAGGGTGTAAATTTATAATAAATGTGTTTCTTTTGTATCTGTACAAGCAGTAGCTATATATTTAGGTACGTATAGAAGGACATGACAGGAGTATTTAGTACTTATGTAGTTACATAGGTTTATATTTATATTTTTTCCTTTACTTAGTAGATATATAAGTATTTCCAGGTAGAGTTAGCTAAATATACGTAAATAGATTCACTATAAATAGTGTGCTTTGATCTGTGTAATAGGAGAATGGAGAAAGACGGGAAGGCCATGTTCATTCGCGTTGCTGACAGCTTCCGGAAATACATTTGTGCACATTCCGTAGATTCATCCGCTCTCTGCCTCCACTCAAAACTCCTTTGACAGATTCCGCATATTAAATTTATTCTTTACACTGAGGGCATGTTCCCTTCCCGTTTTTCATGAGGAGATAATTTTGCCACTTCCACGAAAGTATGTATTTATGTGAACAGTGAACTGAATCATCTTCAAAGGCTTCCATCCATCATTGCACACTTATTCGGTTCAACGTTCAACTATTTGGTTGTATATTGTAGTATGTATATGTATTTGTTCAGCTCTCCCATACATATTCAGCAAATTCTCTAGGCGCTTTCCATTGTGTGTAACTAAAGTAAGTAAGTTTAGATTCTATGTGTACTGTTCTCATTGTAAAAGTGTTCTGCGGAAATTATTAGCCATCTCATCACGCTACTAACTACTAATGGCAGAAATAGTGTATTGTAATAGTAGTTACAGAAAGGAATGAACTACTTACTTACTTTGGTTATACATAATAGTAATAGTAATACTACAAAGTTCAGTTCACTTGACGCTGACGCTGACGCCTGCCTGCCCTCGGCATACGTTTTATGTACAAAATGTGAATGAGGAATCCCTATACTTTATTAATAAGCGTATAATTGCTAATGTTATCATGCTTTCACTCAAATTCTCCATCTTAACCAAAAGTTAAAGAGAAATCCAGTTATTTCCAGCACTTATGTTTAGTTAGCACCTTCTTTCATACCCCAAAATAGTGTTAGGCGAGAGGAAAGTAAAAGGATTTGACATTTAAATTCACTGGGAATTCTAGTCAATTCAACAGTTTTTCCTAACTCTCTCTTCTTGAAAAGTTTACTTTTCGTGTCGGAAAACGAAGCCACAGCAAAAGGAAAACTTCCGTAGAAATTGTTTTCACCAAATGCAAGTTCTCTCCTAGCTCTTACAGCGCAAAAGTTAATTAAATCTTCTCTGTTAGCATAGCACTGCGCATTCACTGGCTCCATTCCATTCTAATTCTGTCTATAATGCTATACATAAGTAGAGCACAGTTAAGTAAACTAAACTAAAGTAATAGTAGACTAGACCAGCACATTATATACAGAAATACTTTACTCGCAGATGGAAAGCGGCACAAGCAGAGTCATCACAATTGATGATGTAGGACCCATCCTTTAGTTGTTTCCAGATTATACAGAACTCTACTGTGGAGATCCCAATAATAGCTATGTATTTAAATACTCATTTACATCACAACGCTAACATCACAAACGATTCAACAGAGAGTCAGTGCAGAATACGAGTGAAAGCAAAATAACTACAATAGATCATATATAAATATATACCTAACTTATTTAACGTACCTTTAATAGAAATAATTGAAAACGGAAAATGTAATGACATACATAGTACACCAGCTAATTTACAAAGAACTCACAGAACTTAAATTTACTTTAAAGAACATGCTTGTTAAGTATAATAACTCTGTATAATTTAGCTTCGCGTCATTTCTGTATGCTATCCGTATATCCGTGCTTAATAATTAATCAATAGCTTTATTGAATATAATTAATATACAGCATAAACCACTAAAAACTACATATTAAGCATGATAAGTTTACGTTTACTTTCTCTTCTCCAAATAAGAAAGTAAATGTAAACAAGTTTCTCCTTTAGTGATGTGAAGATGTGATAGTGATAATTCATCCCATACAGTGTATATGTGTAGTAATTAAAGATTGATTAAGGGAAGGCACACGTGTACCTTTGAACTACGAATTACTACATTAAAGTTTTATTTATGTATCATACTACTTGCTGCATTTATTTATCACAACATAAACATTATATAGTGTTCGTTTAAACATAAGAAGTTTACAGATGTCTTATTGTTTGAGCTTTTCGTAATTGAAATAATAAACAGAATGTTATATCGCAAGAAAATTTTATGATGTAGTGCACAACGAGCATAACTGAAGTTGTTATCGATTATTGAAAGATTGAAGATATGTTTTAAGGTTTTCAACCGCGTATGGTCTAAAAGGGCACCTTATGAACAACGTTAACACCCTCCTCTTTAGAAAATTTGCTCGTTTGTCGAGGTTTCTTGCGAGCAAATCACAAATACACAACCAGTGTCTATATAGATGGACTGTGCATAAGTAGTACTATACAATAGAGTGTAGTGATAGTTATATAACAGTGTATAGTGCATGTCTTCTCTGTAGTGCTGTAAACTTCATGATAGTTCGTTAGGCACTCAATTTAAGTACACAAAGGCGATGGACGATCAAAGGCAAAAGTCTATGAACACATTCACCGTCAGCACTACTCCCTTTTTCATATAAACTTTTGTTTTTCCATGTTTTCCGTTTACGCCGGTGAAATTGTAGTTCAGTAGCTATGGCTTGGCATCTGCACCACAGCTAGCTACAACTACGTAGGCATATGTATTTATAGAGCACTGAACTGAACAGTTTAAGGTTTATATTTATATATATATAGTTGTAGGTAATTTTAGATATATAAATTACTCAGGAGATTGCCCATACAGTTCATTTCATTGTTAGTGGAAAGGCTTGTGATATTTTCTTTATGAACAGAACACAAGTTATAGGACCCAGTCAGACAGATAATCATCTACGGTACTGTTTTCTACTATGGCATATACTAGTGTACAATATTCGTACTTATATCAAGTTATTTCGGAGTTTCATGTATTACTGTAAATGTACTGTATTTTAGAGAAACCTAAGGAATACTTACCCGTTTTGGAGTTTCTTTCGTATATTTCGATACTGGGATAATATCATGAGCCGAGAACATTTTGGCACGATGAGTTTCTTCCCTGCATCCGTTACAAAGGGCTTGTCCTGAAGATCGGACGATTTTTCACAACAGCAACAAGATTCGTCCGCAAAGTACATGAAACAAAATTTTTTAAAAACAACACAATTATTACACAAATCTTAACATGCGCCTATGAAATAATATAAATATTTGCTTTATGTATTCCTACTTCTGCATAAAGTTTTGTTATGCAGAGTAGCAACAACGTAGTGTTAAAGTTAGTACATCTTTACACTTATTAACTACATATATATTGGTATTTGGGATTGGTACCTATTGGTATGGACTATGGACAGTTAACAATGTATGTGACATCAGACGCATTGCTGTTATAATGCAGTAGTAGTACATAAGTACAGAACAGAGCATGTATGTAATAATTTATCGTAAGTAGGACGATTACACAAGATAGTTAGTAGGAACAATCAATTTGTGTTATTAGATGTTCCGTAGAAATTAACTAATTACTCCCAAATTACATTAATCCCATCAATTAGGTTCTTCAGCAGAAAATACATAAAAAGGAAATAAAGCCAGAGAGCTAAAGCATTTCCTATAATTCAGGTAGGAATAGCCTATACAAACATAACAGCTTTCTCCCATGCCAGAAGAGCAAACCATTCGAGAACAGAGAACTAGGAATACGAACGACTCTAACAACTAACAACCATAATATAGGAGGTGAATCCACCCCACTTGAGAAGAACAGCCAAACTGCACAAGATAAAACATGTCAAGGCAGTTAGTAAGGTACCTAAACTATGTCCTACCTTCCTTTCCTTCCTTCCTACTCAACCGAACTCCATTCCCACTGAACAGGGTATTAAGGCAACCTGTACTGCATGTGTGTGTGTGACTTTCTCCAGCATAGTACATAGACTACTTTCACTTACATATATTTATATGTACATATTACATACTACATACATACACACTACATAGTTTACAGCCCACCACGTACGTGAACAATCAAGTCAGGAGCTGTCTCTATAAGTACGTAGAATAGGGCACTATATAAGGACTTTGACGACAGATTCATGTGTTTGTTTCCCTCGTGGCTATCGCTTGGGTCTTCTTTCACCATATTTTACACACGTGCATAAAAAGATCACTTCTGTGGAATGGAAACACTCCTGCTGGACTGCACTGGCCTGGACTGAGCTGGATCTGCAATGAAGTTGAGGTGTGTTACTCCCTTTGCTTGATATCCACTGCATCCTCACTACCTACTCTATATTTATGTCCCGAACATAAACATCCACTCCATTTCATTGCACAAACTAACCATCCTAGATCACTCACATCATGACTATGGACTATATACACCTCTTTTCCTGTTCCCCCTACAATGCCATTGTAGCATCCCATTTTACAGTTTATTTTGTACAACACAACTGAAAACAACACTTATTAGTTAGAAACCTACTTATTTACAATGAGTTACATTCCCCTATTCATTATCGCTGGAGTTCACTATCGCTGGAGTACCGCGACCAGTAGTTCATTCTACATAATCGCTGGAGAGTCCATTCTCTCGACCCACATCACTATAAGCCTGTCGAAGAAATAATTAATTTAATTATATGTACATACTAACATTTAATGAATGTAGGTACCTTTTACAATTAAGTAGCTTCGATTTTCTCTGGCATTGTATTATGTTTTCCATTTTCAATATCTAACCAGAAGTTGGATGAACTAATTTAGTTTACTCATCGGAACTGTCGCAACAAAATTTTACAATGTAATTGTGCTTGACATAAAAATACACTTTTTCTTCTTCTCTATAGCTTCATAATTAAATAGATCAACGTATGAGACAATCTTCGCAAACTTGAAAAATATACTAATTCTCAAGATGCAGATGCAACAAACCATAATATTTTTGGAAGTTGGAACAATAATGCTAAACGATAACTTGCTAAGCACTTATTTAACGAATTCATAAATGCTATTAAGCATAATACACACAAAACCCAACAATGGTTCTGCAGTATGTATATACCTATATTGTGGAACTGAAGGTAGCAAGAGGTTTGTCTCTTTATACAGATATATACTGTATATATCTACAACTACTACTGTCTAAACCCCAGCTAATATAAAGTTATGCCTTTAATTTTCTCAAAGTGGAATTTAGTTTTGTTCCAGCTTTAAATTCATGGAACATCGACAGTAATTCGATTGTTTCACTTTCATCCGTATAATCCTCCGCTCTCTAACAAACCCAAACCAAGCCAAACCAAACCATGGAGACGAAGACAAGAGGAAACTTTCTATTTCTGGCATGCCAATGTTTCTGTATCATTGAGCGAGAGATGTAGAACACTATAAAGTCGTAATACACATAAGTAGATAAAGGACTCACATACATACAAGTAGAGTACACATCACATACAAAAGTAGAATCTATGTATGTAGGGAACTAACATAAACGTAACTTCCTAGTTTACAATGACGTTACTACATAGTGTGTACAAACTAAGCTAAACACATCTACTCGACTACAAATACTAACTTATCTGTATGTACGTAAGTAATGTAGTAGTATCAGTAAGTAGGCACAGAGAAAATATATAGCTTTTGCAAACTCTAGATTACAACCAAATGGTCCTACTATAATAGTAATAAGTGCCGTATGTATCACTATCACTACTCTTTTCTATTATGTAATGTACAATCTTTATACATAATATAGGATTTCCTAATAACTGGAAACCTAAGTAAGTACTTTTACATGCCACCGGCACAAGGATCCATAGGTCCAAACATCCATATTTGGAAACTGAAGGCTAAAATTCTGTATCCACTAATTATTTAAAGTGATGTTACTGTAAGTGCTATAACTTGGAGTATAATATATTCGCGCATTCTTAGGGGATATCGCTAAAAGTTGAAAAAAGGTGGAGAAAGTTGAAGAAAGTTCATACAGAGTGACGCACAACTTTTTTAATATTTTACATTACTCTAACATGTAAAAAATAAACCATTGCAGAATGGATGTAACCAATTGGTCGAGCTAAAGAGTGTTGCTAAAGTACCATAGTTTGAATGATACCCCACTTACCATCAGCTGCTATTTAATAAATTTATGGGAGTGGCGACAACTCCACGGGGTGTGGTCGACTTTGTCCACCTCCATTAACAACTAACAAACTGAATATTATTAATATCAATATCCTTATATAGCCAAATAGGCTGTGTACCAAATCTGGCCAGGATCGGTCAACTCTGTCAAAAGTGGTGCCCATGGACAGATAAACGGATAAAGTATCCCCATAAAGCGATTTCTCAACCACTTAATAATTCATTCCTTGAGAGGCTATCGTACGCGAAAGGAAACAAAAGTGGAATCTCGGAGACTATGGGATACTTTGACTAGAAGTACAGGGTGCCTACCACACTGATATATTGTAGTACATACTACAGACACATATCTGTAGCAGGAAAGCGTAGTTCGGTAGTATTAGCATTCGAAGGACAGTTTAAAAGTTTAGATACGCTCTGGTGTGGTGTGCATGGCTTGGCATGACAAGGCAAACAAGAACAACCATCATATATCCCTCGGATCCTCTTCTCTTGCGTACGTACGTACGTACTACTTATTAGTATGTGTAATAGTTAGCACTACTTAAATAGTTATGTACTAAACATAGATAGAGTGTACGTATATAGTACCTAGATAGAATGTAGAATCACTTTGTGCGCCAAGCCAAGTATTCTGGACAAACAAATAGCAAAGGAGAGACAATGAATACAATGTTGGGATGTCGTGTCATGTTCTATGTGCTAAGGAGGACGACACAAACAGAATAGGGAAAGTAGAAAGTAGCCCTACTTTACTTTCCTACTTTACAAATACACACACTTTAGGATGTAATGTAATGTAAGCTTCCCACCTACTACTACTCGTACATACTTCTACAGCATAGCATCCATAAAGCAGCTAGTGTAAAATAAATATTTACAGCAAAGAACAAGTAAGTTTAATCTTAGTACCTACGTGTCCTATAAATAGATGACTGCTCCAATCGTAATTTTCAAGTTGAAACGAATCAAATGAATTGGAAGGTTTGGCATTTCCCTTCCTTGCCATTTCCTCGTTATTTTCCCATTCAGTTGCTTCCAGGGTTGCAAAAACCCCACCCAACACCCAGGGTGGTGTAAAACCCAGGTAAAAGGGGTTTTGGGTTTTTTATAAGTAATCTTTTCATGAAAAGTACCAATAAGGCACACGTGTATATTGTGCATCCTAAAAATACTTGTGTTTTATTTTTGTATTTTCGAATTAAAGTATTTATGAGGTAAACTACTTAAAAATGTTTTAGTACCACCAGTTATAGTACTTATAGTAGTTATGTGCCAAAACAATACATAGATGCATAATTGGCCTATCAGCTGTTTGTTCACAACGTTAGATAAACTTTTTTGATATACTGAATACTAGGTGACCTAGCATAAAACCAAAAACCCCGGGTTTTTTACATTTTGTGGGTTGGGTTTTTTAAAAACCCCGACCCATAACCCTGGTTATTTCTCACTTGTAGTAGTTGTAATTCTCATCTGTCTATTGTGCTCCGGTTGGAGTGAGAAAAGAGCGGAAAAGAATTTTGACGGGGGAGGAATGTATCATTAAGCACAGTTGAGGAAAGGATCACTCAACATGCTACATAGTAAATACATAAATAAAAAATAAAGTACATAAAGGGAAAGTCGTGACGTAAAGTAAAGGCTACAGCTACTCTGATGTACTTTCTCCTCTTTCGCTTTCACTCAAACTTTTCCACAGTTACAGAGCATTGAAAAACAAGCAGACGATTCTCCAGCCTGTTCCTGGTGTATACTGTCTTCATACCTACTACTACTAATGCTGAACTATCCACTTTAAAAACTCTTCTCTTCCTGGCATCGCATCAATATTTCCACTTAGCTGTTAACTCTATGTAGGTAGGTATTAGGAATCTTCCTATAGCATGACACACACTGATATGAGAATTCTCTCTTAGTCAGTCAGGTTTTTATTGGTGCATTTACGTTTAGGTGCACTATAGAATCTATCTGTGTGAGATGAAGAAAATTCTCAAGGAAAATGATCATGACTATCCAAACATTCTACAAATCACGAAATAGCAAAGATTCTTGCTCTCATTCTCATTTTTGCTTAAACGCAACCGAGAGCAAGGCAAGCAAGGTATCAGAATCACTATCCGTCCCTTTAATGGAATATATTCTTAGACAGTTTTCCAACATCCGATGGTAAACTGAAACTGATCCGTTGTATATTACCTATACAATTCGAAACTAACAATTGGTCTTAAAACGTTTCTCTTATGATGTGGACGAAAGGAACGCTGTTTTTCCTTGCTGAAGACATCTAACAACACTAAAAATAGTTTTGTACGTAGACTTACTATACTACTGTAGAAAACGTTAAGGCAAAACATTTAGTGTCTATATACAGATGCATTTTAGCTACACAATATTGTACAAAGTTCCCTTTCTGTAAGTCTACGCTACGCTACCATTTCTAAAAACAGGATGACTATACAGGATCAGGATTCTTCCCTCTTGTATCAATAGTGACGGATGCTTATTGCTAAGGGATCATTTTGCTTTATGGTGATAAAACGAGTTGGTGTCAATTGATATCAATTTAAGTATTTATTAGTATTAAGTAAGAAAGGAACGTAAGGGGAAGGCCGGATAAAAAGTTCCATTAACTTTTACCTTTGCGTTGGTCAACTTATATTTAATTGCCCTCATTGATGAAAATAAGATGCTGAGATAAAAACAAATAGAATGAATTTAAATTAGTTTTCACAAGATTACTTACAAATTCTTTCTATTTAATGCTTACAATGCTTACAAATTCAAACAAAAAATTTAAACCCACAAAAACCTCAATATTTTGATTGATTCGCTTTCATTTTTGCAGGGATACATATAGCAGGTTGTCGTGATGGTATCAGTATCAGTAACTACACGGAAAATCTACCTACATATTGCATTACTATGATTAGTTGTGGTATCTTTAGCTTTAGCAAAGGTTGAATCAGAAGGATCAGATATCACTTCGTTGCCTACTGGTAGTCTTTGTCTAGTTACTTACTTAGGTTAGGATAGATATCTGCATGTTAAAGTTAGAAGGTACATTACGTATGTAATATGTAATCCAGTGCTTTATAGATAGTTTACTAGCTGTAGCAGTATTAGTATTGCAGTGTCTACTTTCTCCATACTTTCCAATGCTTCTATGGAGCTATCTTTAGCTAGAGTCTAGTTAGTAAGTAGAGAAGCTCACTTAAATACGTTACGTTACTTATAGTGCTTTGGTTACCATGAAGGTTTGCCAGGAAAGGGTAAAAGGAGAGCCAAAAAAGCAACTGTTTCACAAGGAGCAAGGAAGGCAATCTTCAGAAAAAGTTGCCATTTATCTTATTTATCCCTGCACAGCCGGTGAGCTACATACGATAATGCGATACAGCTTGGTTCCTTGGGTTGGGTTGGCAGGGAGTACCTCTTATTTCTCTACATACTCACACTTCTTGGTACACTGCTATGTATTATTTTTATATATTATTATAGTAAAACATTTTATACATTGCAGATACACCCAGGATGAGGATGAGATACAGTAAGTTGTTGTAAGATGCAAGAACAGGATAGCAGATACGATATTGTGTGGTACATTCATATACGTTAGTAAGTATACACATTACTGATACTATTTCCCTTAGTCTAAACTCTAAACTTGACTTGACTCGGCTAAAGTTCCAGTATCTGCATCTGTGGTCTTTCATCACAAACCAGTTTTCAGCTCTCTCCTGCCTCAATTGCTCTGTTTACAGAGGGGAAATGAAATGGGAACTAGTAGATATGTACCTTCAACTTCAACCTTGTGGAATTCTACGGTTCAACGATGAGAATGAGACGCTAACTACATAGTTTCTTACTGCATGCTACATACATACGTGTAGAAATAAGTACCTAGTTGCTTCACCCTACTTTCTCCTGCCTTTTCTAATACATTACGTATCTAGCAGTATAAGACATTTTTTATGTAACCCTATACAGTTTTTATGCTTATATAACATAAATATCCGAACTATCTATATTTCTGCACTACTACTGTCAATTTTGCATCCTTCATACATAAAACGGTAGCATTAGCTCCTGATTTATGAAATATTGCTCAAGAAAATGATAGGAGACAATTTTATATCTTATTGTCAATATTTTCATATTCACTTACAAAGCACAATTCGCCTCTGTGCACTTTAAGTAGCTAAAAAAGCTAACTAATGTATTTTACCATGTAGAGAATTATTCCTTTACTTGCTTGGCTTTAACTTTTGTGTTTCTAGAACATCATTGATGAGTTGGTTAAAATTGGTTATCACCACAAATGGACAAAGACACAGTACATAAAGAAGGAATTCATTTCAAGTACAACTATGTGAGGATACCTGCAATGCTGAAAAATTATACGAGTCAACCGAGTACATAAAAATTAATGCGACAGGGTGAAATTAATGGAAAATGGATCACCAACAAAATGAAAACTCGGGTATTTATAGCTGATTTATTTTTACCAAGAGTCTCCCGGGTATAAATGACTACTTTAATCTTATAGGCTATCGACAGTGCTTAAGATTCAACTTTATCATGAATATTATTGTAAAATAAAAAAATAATTTAAAAGAATATGAAATCAAGTGAACTATCTATATTTCTAATTATTTTCTAATAATCTTCAAAAGTATTTAGCATTTGCCCTGTCACCAGCCCCGGAAAGTATTTTGAAAACTTAAAAAACCTGCAGGTTGATTTTATCTTAGAAAAGTGCCAGCAGATGCTCCCCATTCTCAATGAGTTATGAGGGTAAAGGCTTAGGTGAAATTGAAAAGCAGTTTACAAATCACGTATAATTTACACTTGGTCAACGTAATGCTTACTAACCTGGTGAAAGTTATTCCACTATTATAAAGGAACGCATACGAGGATAGTAGGAGAAAACAAGGGCCTAATCTTAGGTGTATATAGTAAGTAAATCCTTTGGGGTATTAATATACTATTGAATGTAGCATTCCAAAGATAAGGTAGGTACACAGCCCTGATCTGATTCTTATCTGCACGTGATATATGAAGTGAAAGTCTCCTTTGCAAATAGAAAAGAAAGTCATTGTGAGCCAGAAGATCGAAAAAGGCACCATGGGATGTTCCGTACCCAGTTTTCTCGCAATAACCTACTGGTCTGCTACAAGATATATATCTGAACCTGAACGACTACTGCAATACCACACACGGATAAAAAGAAATCTCAAGCGAAAGTACAAACTAGTACGAACTCCGTAGCATAGGTTAGGTACTATTGGATTCTACTTCCATGTACAAGGTACCTAATTTGTACTGCATAAGCCTTAAGTGTACATATTTACACAGAATCCGAAATACATCCCAAACCTTCTAATATTTTGCTAGTAACTTTCGCTCGCTTTTTGCTGTAAGGCGAAATCGCATAGTAAATCCATTTGGGGAACAAAGCCATTAATTGCAACAGCAATAGCGCTAGTGTAGTGTAAAGAAATAAGTATAGATTTAGAAAGTAGTTCAGAACCGAGCTTCTATATTTCTCGTAATTGTAACCGCAAAGTTCCTCTAATATGTCTCTAAATTGTGTAACATTGTATACAGTTATTCTTAGAAGGGAGAAATGATAAAAATTATATGTTGTTACATATAAAGGTTGGCGTGGGTGGACTGGACAGTCATTCCGAATCGTAGTCGTAGTATCAGTCGATATTACGACTACGATGAAATTAACTTAACTGCCAAATTAACTGCCATGAAATTCTGAGCTTAATTATAATCGAATGCGTATTTTAGGTACCAGGGCACAGGGACTTTCACTTCACAAAAATACTATTTATTACAGCTTAAATATTTCTGAACATCACAAAATACTTTACTGCTCTTGATTTTGATTTTGATTTTAGATTATAATTTCCAACGAAATGGAAATTTTTCTACGTAGGTGTTAATCGTAAGAACTGATAAATATTATGATACTCCTAAAATTGAGGACAGCCATTTAATTTTTCGAAAAATACATCAGAGTAACGATAAACGAATTGTAGTTTGAGTTGATTTTGTATATACCTATTGTTTGACTTGTTAGATTGAGATTGAACCACTAGCCTCCAGTCTGGAGCCGCAGGTCTGCAACTGAAACTGTTTTAGGATAAGGATAAAATCTCTTGGAGGTATGAACTGTATGATAAAAGGAAATTTTTAACGGCCCTTCGTATTGTAGAGTGTAGATCATAGGATGGTTGATTCTACAATGCTATAGTATACTAAAATTTCATTGATATGTACCTTTTATTACGGTCGTACTCACCGAATAGTTTTCCTATCAATTCTTTTATTACTTTGCTTTATAGAACCATTCACTTTTGTAAAGTACAGCAGCACATCTCTGAAGAGATAGTAGTGTCCTAGTGTCTGTTCGTTGCACACTTTTCAACGATGACTATAAGTGTATATTTATATTACTGCACCTTTTCCGATCTTGTCTAGCAGGATGACAGTCTAGGAGGTACCCCGCCCAACTAACTGTATTACTCTTTTCATACATGACCTATTTATTTGGGGAAAGGCAGACAGAGCCCAGCATAGCACGTTCTTTGAATTTTACGCTACGAGATTCAGTTAAACTTAAAACATTCATTCCATTGCACTGCATTGTATATGAACCAAAGAGAAAGTGTAAAAACTGTTGTCCCCTTCTGCTTTACTTTCACTCTTCGACAAGCATTGCCATGAATAAATTGCATTCCAATATTAATTCAAAGCTGCATAATACATAAAATCTTCCGTGTTCCTACAAAAACTGATGCTAAAGCTCAGTCAGCTCAGTGGGCGGACATTCAGCACATTTCTTCAATTTTGCGGAGCAAGGAAAACAAAGGCGCGAGATGACTCATTGGAAC
>JAQFYC010000847.1:0-44801 GCA_034694165.1 Tomocerus mixtus
TAGTAAAACCATCCCAAAATTATGGTCAAAATAGTTTTTCATTCGGTATTTTTGCTTAAACTTATGGTAAATAAGTTTTTATATGGTCGATCCCCATTTTTATGGTTTT
Organism: Tomocerus mixtus; assembly: GCA_034694165.1. NCBI lineage: Eukaryota > Metazoa > Arthropoda > Collembola > Entomobryomorpha > Tomoceridae > Tomocerus > Tomocerus mixtus. Next base: position 110 of record JAQFYC010000847.1, read on the forward strand.
TGGATATTGTTTTGGTAAATGAGTAAGGTTATGGTAAAATAAGTCTAAAAAGTTATGGCAAAGTAAGTTTTTATATGGTGCCATTAAATATAAGCCTTTTCTTTTGATCGTATGTTACAATATGTTACAATCGTTATTTATAACATACTTATTAATTAGCCTTCCTATACCACTTTTTGGTGATTCACTGTAAATTGTATAGATTCTCTAGAATTCGGATTCTTTATATAGTATAACTACTAGAGTATAGTTTCTTAGAACTTGAGAACCAATGTTAAATTAATAATACTAGCATAATTAAGCATGTTATGTATTTATTTGCAGATAGAAGATGTTTGAGTTTCTTGCCCGCTGCTTTTGCTGCTGCAAAGGAAATCAAGGTTACGATTTGGAGAAAGTTGAAAAAACGAAAATGGGGAATACTACTCAAACTCAACAGCCCGTTGCAGCCCCATAGATAGAAGTCTGTGTGCGGGTTGTTTACAACTTCTGTTTACTATTGGAATTTGGAATTTTGGCTCACAAAGATGCTTAACTTAGAATTATTGAAATTTTTGTAATATTAATTGTAAAAAATTAAAGGATCTGCCTGTTTTGTCTACATACAGCGAAAAATATCAAATAAATGAATATTTAACACATTGTAACTGTAACCACAATCTCACTAGGGTAGTAGAGTAACTTATTTATCTAAGCCTAGCCATTAAAATTATTGACGTTTTTGGTGCAAATATGTATATCATGGACAATTATACCTATTGTAAATACCATGATTCATGGTATTTACAATAGGTATAATATTCCACCAAAAATGTTTGGAATACAACGTGTCCGAATTTAATTGAGGCAGTTATTTAATTACAAAAACAAATGATCTTATAGGACATGGGTACATAAGATTCAAAGATTAAAAAAGTAGTCAACATAAGTAAAGGGAAGATAACTCTAATCTACACAGACATACCTGCATAATAAATATATAATAATCTTGTTTTTGAAGACTAAATTTCCAAGTTGCCAAACATTTTTCCGTAACCACCTCGTCCTGCATCAAAATCTTTTCGAAACTCATCACGAACTTGTCCTCCAGTCTTGCCTGGAAAATATTATTTGTTGGATAATTTTATTTATAAATCAATCCACCGTATAGCTAAATATTTGTATAATGGTAATTTCTGGCAAAGCCTCCGTACCTCTTCCGTATTGTCTGCCTTCTTCAAAGCCAGCATCCCAATCTGTTCGAATCACGCGATCATCCAGCCTTGTTCCGTTTACATAACGCATTGCATTTTCAGCATCGTCACGTTGATAATATTCTACAAAGCAAAAGCCGCAAGGTGTTTTCTTAAATCGATCCAGGCCCATAACCACTCGTTTAAGATCGCCACATTTTGAGAAAAGTTCATGAATTTGGTATTCCCGAGTATAAAATGACAGATTTCCTATGTACAGCGTGGTAGCTGTTCCTAGTTTTTTCTCTAGTTCTGTTTGTGACCCCTGAAAATATAAATTCCATAATTAATAACCAAAATTCGTTTAAAAAAGATAATGTCATAAATCTGTATGGGTACCTTGAAGAGCTGATCGCGGTAATCGCTTAATTTGGATCCGTATGACATTTTCGGCTTAAATCCACGAAGGGATACGGATGCTTCACCTGTAATGCCCAAAACAAGAGAATTAAAACTTGAAATCTACTTTTTACTATAGTTTTCATCAGCCAAGTGGCAATTTAGTAAATTTTCGTGTAATTTTTCCTTGTTATCTGTACCAACAGTACAGTTTTGATCCAAAACCAAAGTGGAAGTTAAAAATAACATACAAACGGAAACAAATGACAATTTCACAATTAATGAAACCAACAAACCTCAACGAAGACTTGAATATGATGATTCAAGTTACGATCAACAGCTGATTGCTGATGAAAACGCTGCTGAAAAACGCTGCCTCGTAAAACTAAAATACAAATTAACTTCAGCCTTCTATAAATATCAGCTTGCAAAACTTGTTTTCTTTAACGAGCTCTGGATTCAATCGTCACAACCACAATGGTCAGTAAGTTGTATACCTGTCAACAAATTTAATAACTAACCGGTCAATTTTTCCCAAAGCTGACCAAAAAGTGTCAATAAAACAAAAACAAATAACAATAACACTTTTGTCTAACTTTTTTGCCGATTTTGAATCCCGTTTGAATACTACATTGAGGCATTTCCAAAGCGGGAAGAGTTAACGCTTGTCAGGTGAAGACAATTTGACGCGTAATTTGAATCCTACTTTGCAGGTAAGTGAGAAATATGATCTCATTTGATTGAGAGAGATCACACATTACTTTTAGTTTATTTATAAGCGGTAAGATCACATCACGCTTCCCATAATTATCCTTTAGCGTGGTATGTAAATAAACGAGATTGTAGTCGTAATAGGCGTACAATACAGCAGATAAAATATATTTAAATACTTCAGATATTTAATTATTATATTCGTTTTTGTAATTAGTAGTATTTTGCCAAGTGAAAGTGCAAAGCATGCATCGTTTAATAAATATTATTATTACGTCATTTAGGGTGCCGCAGGAAATTCTTCTCCAAGACAGGAAGTCTGCCTCTAGTCGTTGTCCCTACAGTTCATTGTGTCCATACTCCAGCCAGAAGCCGGTAATTTGCTACCCTTAAAGAAATCTGTATAGATTCTCCAGTTCGGTCGGTCTAACATATTTCTCGTGCCATCACAAGAAATATTTTGAAAGTTGAACTTCTTGAGGTTAATTCATATTATTCATTCATGTCATGTAACTGAATCCTTCATCGTCATCCTTTTATAAACTGAAACTTACCTGATACAGTTTTATCATTTAATTCTTTATGTTGCTCAAAATGTATGTTATATATCATTTTCTCTCTTTACAGTGAATTAGTTACATAGATGGAGAGAACAACCCTATTACGTGTGCATGATGTCGCTGTCCAGCTAAAAGCTTAACTCGAGAGATTGGACGGAATAATTTAATCATAATCAACGTGGATAATTAGCTACTATTAAAAATGAGTCCTAAAAGTGACGGTGGGATATATAGAGAAGTGGGATGGAGACATTTTATTTACGGAGGTTTAGCTTCAATCGTTGCAGAGTGTGGTAAGCCTGTTTTGCAATTATGTATGTTATTTTGCTAAAGTTTGCAGATGACATACATCCGTTGAAGAATGCATCTAGAAACATTTGTTTAGCTAACTACTTAGTATTTACATGCATTTTGTTAGATCATGTTGTAATGTAAAATGTACTTAATTATATCTCAGGAACATTCCCTTTGGATACCACGAAAACGAGACTTCAAGTTCAGGGTCAGCAGGCTAAGCATCTGATATCGTCTGGAGTGTCCCCCGTTCGTGGACAATACAGAGGTATGTTTGATGCCCTTATCAGAATATCTAAGGACGAAGGAATGAGCGCTTTATATAGAGGGTAATGGGTAATTAAACATAGTTCCTGGAAAAATGTTCCTGAATTGAGGATTTGTCTTCAGGTTACGTAATTTTAATTTTTTCAGAATTAGTCCAGCTATATTGCGGCAATCAGTTTATGGCACCTTGAAGTTTGGCTTTTACTACTCTCTCAAAAAAGTTTTACCGCAAGAGCATGTGGCATCGAATATTGTTTGTGCGGTGGCGGCAGGTAAATACCGTAAACATTAAACATGATACAACTTAGCAGTTTTAACAAACTAAACTATAAAACTTCGGAAAACGAAGACACATTGAAATAAGAATACTAAATATTGAGGTTCGTCTAATTTACAGGCTCTATTGCTGCTGCAATAGCAAACCCAACCGATGTACTGAAAGTTCGAATGCAGGTTGCTTCCTCTGCTCAAACTACTTCTCTTTTTTCTGCTTTTAGAAAAATATATCGATATGAGGGAATCAGGGGTCTGTGGAGGGTAAGCTTTTCATAGCAGCATTTTTTTGAATTATTCATACTTTTTCGGTTTCGGATAAGTTTATTGCTTTAAACTCCCTTATTGTACCTGTTTCGTAATTTTAGGGTGTCGGACCTACGTCTCAAAGAGCTGCCATTATTGCTGGAGTAGAATTACCTGTTTACGATGGCTGCAAAAAGTATTTTATAGAGCGTGGAATAATGAGTGATTCACCGGCAAACCATGTAGTGTAAGTTCATTTAAACTATACTATTATTTTATATACTCATAGTTATTTAGCTTGGTTAAAATATCAAATTTTAATTAATGAAAATGTTATAGTTCTAGTTTAGCTGCAAGCTTAGCAGCGGCAATAGCTTCAACTCCAATAGATGTGATACGAGTAAGTTTTACCCCATGTTGTCTTGCAGCGTTGCAGCTTTTAACTTTATGTAACCAATACGTTAAATATGATAAAGTTAAATTGTGTACTTTTTCATGTATATTATGTTTGACTTGTAGACTCGTCTAATGAGCCAGAAAACTCGTCCCAGCGACAGCTTCGGCAGTTCCGCATTTCCCGAAGCTGGAAAATTACTTCCTGCGGTTGGAAAGATATATACTGGAAGCTGGGACTGCTTAATTACGACATTAAAACACGAAGGACCCATAGCATTATATAAAGGATTCATGCCTGCTTGGTTGCGTATGGGACCATGGAACCTGATCTTCTTCACATCATATGAACAGTTACTTAGGCTTTATTAATGTACATAGTGAGTAGTCAAAGCCACCAAACGCAAAAGGAGTCTGATATTGAGGAATGCTTTAAATGATTAATAATCATTTTTAATAATGTCACGTCGCAAGCTGCACGCACATGTAGCTATTTGGCTGTTATGTAGCCAGTGGTTAGCAATTAGTTTATATTTCGTTCAATTGTGGTTGAAATTAGTATTTTTGGACAAGACAATAGTTTGCTTTAAAATGAACTTCGAACAATGTTGTACATTTTTAGTATGGAAAAGCAGAATTTTCACTTTTTATGTTGTTTCTCAAGAAAATAATTTTTAGTAACTTATTATATGGTACAGTAAATCGATTTTACCTATGCGTGTAGTAGTGTGTAGTACAATTTATAGCAATTATATATTGTTGTAGTGTTCGCTTGCCCGGTTTCGTTTAGTCATTTCAGCCAGTTCTGGCTTACAGATACATATAACCAGGTAGCACGTAGGCACACGTATTAGATTTAGTGATCTCCTTGTAGTGTGACAAAAAAGACAAAGTAGCCTTAAGTTATATGACTTGTCACTTTAGAGTTTGTTCAAATATTATCTACTTAACATTACCCATAAAAACACTTTTCCTTCCCAGTATTGTACTCATCTTACCAATATATCTATTGGGTTTTGTTCATTAATGTGTACCATGAGTTTATTTTATGTTTACCATTCAAAACTTTGACGAAAGTACAAGATTATTACTTACAATGAGAAGACAACCCTTCACACACTTATTTATTTCATGTAATAATTTTTAATATAGTAATTTGTATACTCAACACATAGAGGCTATATTGTTCTTAAAAACCCTTCAGTATTCAAAGTAAAGTCATTCATTATATTGTAGAACAAATTGTAATATGCTTTTACCCTCGCCAGTAGTCCGTGTTAAAACTAAAAAGGTATTGTTCCAGCGTTATTATGGTTAACAACAATAACAGCGCAATTATATTAATCCGTGAACAACTTACATATCTATGTAGTTATACAGTGTTATATTTGTAACGTTTGCCAAAAGTTAAAGTCTGTAACTCTGTTTACGTACTATATAACTAGAACTAGAATAGTTAAGTTTATATAGTATAGTTAACTAGACTTTTTTAGACAATACTACCAATGCCAATCTATAATTGTCCTGTAATTATCAGACATTGAGGTATTAAGTGTATTTTGGGGCCTATCTATGTCTAGAATAATGTACTTAAGACTATGTGGTATTGGTATTTAGTTAGCACTTGCATAACTTTGATTATCACTTTACTATTATAATTGTTTTGTGTTGTGTAGTGCTGTATTAAGTTAATTTATGTCAGTATATATTGAGAATAAAGTTAATTATCAACCCTAATGCATTGTAATTGTATGCATTGGCTGGATTACGTATGTACCTGAATTGCTATTTCAATTTCAGCTTGCATTGTAACTTCTGGAATTATTTGCATAAGAATAAGAATTAGGTTTTGTAAATCTTCATCTTTTCTTCCGCATCTTTATCATCATCTGCAAAGTCGTAGCTTCAAGTGTTCAAGTTTCAGTTCAATGCAATGCAGGGCTAATGCCTAACCCAGTACAGGAAGGCGGCAATTTTAAATTTCATTATTACATTGTCACACTGATGTCGTGTATATATATTTTCTTTCCCATAGTTAAAAGTGAAGCAAACATATGACAGGACAGAAATACTTTTGGCAATCTCAGCATGACTATAGAGATAACTTTTTGTCCTTATTAACTCTTTCCCATAAACATTGCAATTAAAAGCTCACTCCAGGTAACTCTTCCAGTTCCATTTCAGGTAAACACAGTAAACAGTAGATAAATTGCTGACTGAGTCTGACTGATGGGATTAGTGTTGTAATTGTAATTAATGATTAATGAATTCAATTTATCTGCAGAAATAAAGCTGAAGGCGCATTCAATGCCCTGGTCAGGTGCCAGGAAGACGTCCGCTGCCCGTGTTTCATGTTTGGACTTTTGACATTTAAACAGACTTAGCAAAAAGCTGATGTATCATTGATCACAGACGTTGGTAGAAGAAATAGCTGATAGCTACCTGGAACGTTAGCTGGAACTGGAACTGGTGCTAGACAAGCCCAGCCCAATCACGGATTTTGGATATAATTCCACTTGAAATAATATTATTGAACAGAAAAGGAAGGTATGAGTCTTTTTTGAGTTATCAATTTACAATTAAAAAATTTTAAACTATAAAAATAATTAATGCAATACCCAAACTCCCCATCCCCCATACGCTGGAGTCTGGTGGCACATCTGAAGCATGTCATGTCTTAAGTATGTGCCAGAAATGCCTCAGAAGGAGAGAAATCCAGTATAGAATGTAAGGCTGATTTTTATAGAGTAAAAAACTTAACTTACAGTTAGTTTTACACCAGAGGACCGGAAGAATAGTGTATAGTCTTAGTCAGTAGTAGTCTTGAATACCAAATATAATTTGAATAGGTATTCTAGTTTAGTAATTTGTAAGAAATATAATATTGAGCATGGAGGCTGCAATTTATATACATGTAGAACTTTGCGCGGTGTAGCATGATGTATTTTTAAAATACCTTTATTAACACAGCAAGGTGTGCCAAAATCTAAAATAAGCTTTTGGTTGGTTGCAATTTGCAATTGCAATTATCCTTCAAAACAGAGTTGTAAAGAAGTCTGAAACCATTATATGTTAAGATATTTTAGCAGACGAAGGTTATGAACTTTTTAAATTCCATGAGTGTAAGATGTAACAATGTGACATGTCGTGATAATGACACGACTAATGATCTCGAAAAACTATCAAGCATGCTTAGAATATACTCAGAATATATACAACTCAGGCTAATAATCAATTATATTTACTACCACCGGACTGGCAATAAGATGCCTTTGCTTGAGGGGACTTGGTCTTCGTTTCAAGTCTGATTTCCATTCCAGTATCCCCTGACACAAGGAAATTGCGTCTTTAGTGCAGCACAAGGGAATGTAGAACATGCCATAATTGATTTGCTGTGTCAGTTTGTTGTAGCTCATTAAAGTCTAACTTTTAGTACTATTCCAAAATAATTGTGAGGATACAAAAGTAAATAGTCTAGTCACTGATTTGTTTGCCACGTGACGTGAATTCGGATGAAAATGAGTAGTGTACTTACGATGACTGACTGATTAATAGAATGAGGAAAATGTTCATAATTTGCATACCTTCCGTAAGCGTGCAGTATAAAAAATAGGACTTCTAGGAATTCGGGAGTGTCGGGTAGTGGGTTGTCTATTTTTAGATAACCTACTTCCCTTCATCCATCAAGCAGAACAAACACATGCTCTACTCTTACCTTGTGTTCGGTGCTCCTACTGACACACTGTTGGATTGAAAAGTAAGAAGGCTTTGAGGTCATGGCTTTAAACTAGACTCTAATTTTTTGTTATGTTCCAAAATTAAACATTAGATAACTATTTGGCTTGGCGTGGTTTTCAACTTTACATGTGATTGTCAAGCGAGATGTCTGCTGATCTTCCAATCTAGTCTCAGCAAGTGCACGGAAGTAAAAAATTAGTCGTAGTATTTTTTCAATGTATAACGTAACTCATGTGCAATGTCCCACTATGATGCAACCGAATAACCGCGTTCAGTAAGGGGAGTGTTAATGCTGATTGCCCTGCAATTGCCAAACTTTTTGTAGGGTAACAGCACATACGATTTCAGATTTAGTTTCAGGCAATCCTCCGCGTTGTGGGGTTCTGTTCTCTGTGTGCTCTTGAGAATTAATATACTTAAGTCTGCAATTCTAATAAATTTGTTTTTTGAATATTTAAGTAAATATGGGGGAGCAGATGGATTTGGACGAAGATTCCAGTTCTGATGTCATTGACACAAATGATAACATTGAGATCGATGGCGCTGTGGAAACTCCATCCAAGTATCAGAAAGAAAGTCGGTTACTGCAGCATTTGCCGTACCATGCTGAATTGGAAGTTGAAACTGCAGATTATTTAGACAAACTTCTCGTTAACGTTACCAAAGCTGTATTGTGCCGAGATTTCCAAATAGGATTTATTGTATACACTAAATCATTGAGATCGTAAGTTGTAAATTGCATATACATACATACATCGCGACAAAAATTAATATTTGCATTTTATCTTAAAGCTTATTTTTCTTCAATTTCCAGGTATTTGTACTTGTACGGACGCAAATTCACCAAAGAGCAACATGTTGCCTTGATAAAATTGTATATGGAAGTTCTGACAATGGAAACATGTCCTCTCAATGTAATTCCTGATGTGGCTGAGTTACTCAACGTTCTATTAAAGTAAACCGCATTTATTTTTTCCTGTAATCTAAAATAGTTATTCCTAATAATCCAGGAGTCAGCAGAATAATAAAAATTGTTGATATTGCCATTAGGAAGTTTGAGTTGTTAACTCGAGATGACCTTATCATTCCATGGAGACCTCTGTATGAGACGCTGGACAGATGCTGCTATCATCGAGCGTACACACTCTCATTTACTGCTTCGGCGTAAGTATTACTTTGTCCTTAGAGTTATAATATTTATTCTAGTATTTCAAATTATTTTATGAATCAATACTTGTAATAAGTGGTGGACCTTTTATATTTAAGGAAATTGGAAAATCTTATTAAAGAGACTATTCGACTCTCCAACGTATATTTTGAGAAAAGCACATTAAAAGAAGTTTTAGCAGAATTCACTCCTCTTCTGTGTCCCACATCTCAGAAGATGGTGCACGGCCTGACATTGTTGAAGAGCTTCTTGCCATTTTTAGATCCAGATGCAGAAGATGAGCTAAATGGATTGCTTGAATACTTTTTGGGATACTGTGATGCCTGGAACAATAATCCTACTTGGGAATGGGTAAACATAGCATATTTGTCTAAATGCTTTTAAAATAAGTAATACAGTTGGAAAAAACTAATTATGTGTATACATTTGTAGTCTATGATCAGCCTAATCTGCACTGGCACATGGAATATGCCTGGTTCATTTAACTGGAAGCCACATTTGGCGAAAATGTATGCCCGTTTTATGAAAGGTTTAGACCTACCTGTTTATTTCAAGGGAAAGAGTGGGCAACACCCTGCTACAAGCGGAAAAGCTTTTGAGTTCGGTTCTGCTGCTAGATGGATTGTCTCCACTTTGGTAACTTAACCTTTTTAAATCGTACTGCAACATATTAAATATAAATCTTATATATAAATAATATAATATAAATATATAAATCTCTTTGGTTATTATCTTATTTCATTTCTAACATTTTTATTAAAGGGTAATGATCCCGATGCCCTCAATTATTTGAAGAATTTCTTGAAGTCAGTAGAGACTTATTATAATCCCTCAAATCACGGCCGCTGGACAATGCCACTTGGTGCTCTTTTAAATGAGCTTGTCGGGACATTTTTCCTTCGTGTAAAGAAGTATGGTTTATATTCTTTCATAATTATAATCAATGTTTGCATAAAATGATTTGTATGTTAAAAAAGTATTAAATGTAATGCCTTCTCAATAGGGAACGTTACATGGATAATAGCAAGAGATGGTGGTATCGCATAGCTCCAGAAAAGAAGTTAACTGACGAGGATATAGATACATTCGTTGAAATAACGTCTCACTTAATCCTCGACTTCTATTTAGATTTGTCAATTTGTGGTCTTTCGTTGAAAAACTTGGCTTTGATCAAACCAAATATAATAGTACCCGCAGTAATGGAAAAGTAGGTTACGTAAACTTAAAATGAGCATTTATCAACAAGGAAATATAACTTAATTTTCTATTATCTGATCTATTGTTCTCTATAGGTATTTAAACATGGTAGAAACTGTTACGGAACCTAGAAAGTTTATGATTACTATGCGCTGGGTTACTGTTGTAATGCTACCAATGCTATACAGCAGGAAGGAAGAAGAGGGTTATGATGGACGAAGCCTTGTGATGCCATTTGCTTTAAGCTTGCTTCCAGCTATAGTAAGCAAACAATTTATATGATCCTATAATATTAATTCCTAGTTAGGTCTGCAAGATAAGGACCAATATGCTATAGATGTGTGTAATGATAAATTAACATATCTTTGCTTTGCATTAGGATCCTAACGATATGTACAAAAATCTGAGTGCTCTAGGATGTATTCATGGAATTTTTAATCTAGTACCATTTGTCGATTGCTCGTCTTTAGCGGATACAATAGAGGACGAAGTAAGACAAATTATAAAATAACATTAACTCATTCTTATTGATTAAAAATCTAAACTTTTCCTTACTGCTTTAGGATGAACGTGAATTGTGCTCTTCAACCGCTTGTATGGAAGACTTCGTAATACAGTTCATTGACAGAATATTTTCTTTGGTTGAAAATAGAACTCATGAAAACACCCGAATGGCTGACAATCGGGCTCAGAGTGTCGGTACCAACATGGAAGATGTTTCTTTAGAGAAATTCATGTAAGCTTTGAATGTTCTTTAGGCACAATTTTCTGTCAATAAATTCTGTTCTATATAATATATGTTTTGGGTATTGTAGGTGGGCTGTCTTTCATCGCTTAGCAGTTCAATCTTCCACACGAATTTGCAAGGTAATTTATTTTTAAATTGAATCTACTAATTTCATGGATCTAGTAATAAGTTTCTAAAAACTATATAATTGTGTAATAATACTTAATTCTATATAATTTTACTTTTATAATAGACTGCGGTGAAGAAGATAGTGTCATTTGCATTGGGAAGCACGTTGGAAACCGATGTTTCCGGAAAACTTTTTGCATCTATCATTCAAGCTTACGCAGTGGTATGCTATACATTCAAATATTGAATTGAAATTGAAAAAGTTGCTTTACAAAACATAACTAGTATTTGTGGAATATTAAATGGAATATTACCTTTTGCATTTTAGGCTAGACCAGATGTAACTCTCCCTAATTTACTGCCGAGGCTATGTTCGTCAGTTAAAAGCATGATTACAGACGATATTCTGGATGATGAAGATCTGGACAAGACTCTGCTGTTCCAGTTACTACTTTTATCTTATGTAAGTATTTCTTACTTGAGTTAAAGTAGAAGATATTATTGAAATACAATGCAGATTTTGTCATATCTCAATCAAATGATGTGTTTAATTAATCTAGATAATGGAAACAAGTGGAACAGAACTTCTGAAGTATAAAAATGATGTTGAGACTATGTTGGAATCTGTTCTGAAATTAAACGGGAAGAAAGCTTACGGATTCAGTTCACAGATTTTACAAAGGTTCCTTCAAAGTCTGACATACATTTATCCCACAGAAAGTAGGGTTTCTGAGGCAGATTATGATGATCCTAATTATTTAGCCATCAAGGTAAAATCTTTCTTCTACGAATGTGCTTGTGCAATGCAACTTCTTTACTAAAATATACGTTTTTGTGTAGGATTGGGGGCTAACCATGCAGAAAAAGACAATTGATACAGTGTGGCACGTCCCAAATCAGGAAGAATTGGACTGGGCGAAGGAAATATATCTTAAAGTCTTCGTAGATTTTTCAACAAAATTTGAAAACATTTCAGCTATGACCGAAGGAGATTCACTGATCAATAAGCACATTCTTAAAAATCTTTGTGTTCTTCAAGCTGTCAATGATGGCGTGACTACAATATCAAACTTTTGGGATAATGAACCAATTCAAACGTAATTACTAAAATATTTTAGGTTTAACTGTTTTCAAGTCACTGATTTTCAAGTAATTTTTTGTTTTGTCTTTAGAAACGATACAGTAGTAGATCTTACTCCAGATCCTTACGTTTTTGGTGTTCCAAAAGTAGATCTTCTCATTCCAAAAACAAAAGAAAACGCATTGAAGAAGTATTTTGAAGTTTTGTCAGATGTTCACACATACCTTGAAAAGTTCAAATCTGATGACGTAGATGCTTTTATTGCTGTATTAAAGGTATTAATACAGATAAATAAGAGTAAAGAGTTGTGGTAATTTGGTGAATATTGTTTATTTTAATTATTAATATTTTTCTGCTTTATTTCAAGGGCTTGGACTCTCTAATAATCCCTGTTGTCGAGTCGGAAAGAAGACTTCTGCCAGCAGTAAAAAATGGAAACAATGCTGGAAATCAATACGGAATTGATCCAAAGAAAAAATGGAGGGGTGGAATAATTGTTCGAGTGTATGATCTCCACTTAAAACGGTCCAGGTTGGTGTAAATGTGCCTTTTTTATTTTTATCGAAACAGTTATTGGATAATTATGTAAATAAAAATTGTTACCAAATTTTAGGACTGCTGGCTGCACAACTTGGACCGAAAGTCATAATCGCATAATGGAGAAAATATTTGACCTTTGTGTTAACCGATATGCACGAGTGCGTGCTAACGCTCAAACTCGATTCTACAGAATTATCGACTGCTTCGTTGGGCTTATTTCAAGAACAGTTACGAATTTATTTATCAATAAATTACAAGCAGGGATTCCTCACCATGAATATAAGGTAAAATGGGTTTTATGTTATCTCTACTTGGGAAAATTTCCAAATTCATTTTGTTTCTCAATTAAGTTAATTTGATTTTGATAACGAATGTAGGGAGTATTGTATACCATGCAAGGAGGAAAAGTATCTCCGTTACTCCACAATTCTTGGCGAGAAATCCAGAAGTTGTGGATAGCTCTTGTGAACAGTCCTTTTTCAGAAAAGAATTCCGTTATTAAAATTATGGAGAAAATCCAAACCGGGATAACACAGAATTTCATTTACTATCCCCTGGAGCAAATCGTTCCGGTATAGTAGCACAATTTCTTTTTCAGCTCCTCTAAACAACGAATCACCAAAATTCGTGTTTTGATTTTTCATTTCTTGTAGGCTAATTCAAAAATTGATGGGTTTGCCAAACTTCTAATTTCGGAGAAGCAGCTTCAGACTTTGGGAGTATTAACTCACATGAAAACCCCAGAAAATGTTGTTTACTTCAATGGACTAGTTGAAGATCTACTAAACGCTGGATCTACGTCAAACAAGTAATTAATTGGTCTACCTACATGTAACTATAAATTTATAAACTTGGATGCTCATCAAAACACATATTATAACATGATTATTTTAGCCACTGGAGAAAACATGTCATGTGCGCCGATATGCTCAGCGTTCTCATTATAAAAGGAGTTCCAGTTTCTCACAAGTTTTTTGAGTTTTTCTATGAGGGCTTAATTTCTCACTCGATTGAAATTAGGAGGGTTCGTCATTTAAACTTATATAATTTCTGTTCATTCTTTTTAAACGACATTCATGCATTCGTACATTTAAAAATGAACCTTGAACGTCTTATAGGTCGCCCTTACTACAATTGCATGGTTACTATATTTATTCAAAAGGGAACACCACACTGTGGTGATAGATCCGAAAAAGAATATCGAGCTGGCTCCCGTAAGTTTATTTAATTGTGAAGTAGCTACTCAACAGAACACATTTAGTTGGGCAGTTCAGCATTAATAAATGATCATCCTGTATTTTATAGGGCGAGTCATTCCACTCCATTCTTCAGTACAAAGCAAAAGTTGATTCTGCTTCACCACTTCCGTATAAGTTTAAGGATGTGGACTTCAAGTCTGATGTCACACCTCCACTGTATATTCATAAAGCTTGCTATGGATTTGCAGCTATGCCGCCGAAATTAGTGGTAAAGCTACCTCCACAAGATTACGCAGATATGTCACTTCAAGATAGTCGCCAAAAAGCCTTGCTGGAGACAACCAACAAGTACCTCCAGAATGAAGAGTACGTGAAAAAACTTTTAGACTTGTGGAGCTTGGAAGAAAAGAGGAAGGGGCATGTTTCGAAAAGAGCCAGCGTTTGCAAATTAATTGCAAGGAATAATGGACCAGAAGCTGTGAAGCTCCTTGTAGAGTTAGTTATTCCTTTTGGGAAAGACAAGGACCAGTGGAAACAAAGGTGTGCCGCTAACGTCTTATGCTCCGTTATGCAAGGAATTAAGCTATGGGACGATGCACTCATTGCTAAGTTTTGGGAAAACCTGAAGCCACATTTCAACGAATGTTTGGATAATGTTACACAAGAGACTATGGGATTCTGGAGTGCATCCTTAGAAAGCCCTACAGTAAGAAAAATATTATTGTTATAACGCATATTTACTTTACTGAAATCAAAGTTGAATATTTCCAATAATTGAAATTTAAAACAATATCCTATAGGTAGATAGAGTTAATTTACTTTTCATGTATGCATCTAGTAAAAGACTTCGTTTATTTTGTTATAATACATTCTTTCTGGAACTATTCCGTTTGTATTTTAAGCATTTATACAGGCATTTTCTTTTCTGGGTTAATAATTAAATGGTTGAGATCTTTACTAGAACTCAGTGTGTGAATGATGGTTAGTCATTTAATTTTACCTTATTTAAATTTCCACCGAACACAGATAAATATAGCAGCAAGTTTGAGAGCGTTACCTGGAGGTCTTGCTGAAATGTTCCAAGATATAGGTCATGCGACAAGTAGCCAAATACGATCGTATGGTAGCCGAAAGAATCATTTTGGGGTAAATTCCATTAGAGAAGGCAATAGATGTTTATGTTGGTGTTGTAATAATCCACGTAATAATCCCTTTTACTTGACATTTACCATTAATTCGGAATTTGAATGAAATGGCAATGATAAACCAATTAACAGTAATGACTTACCAGATTGAAATAACGCTCCTCTGTGTTCTTAAGTAAAATAAGGATTGAAATTGAAATGTAATTAATTTAATGGAGAATACGGTATCGGGTCTGCAGACCACAACCACATAAAAGCAAAGCATTCTAATTTTGTGCAAGTTGTGTTTGTGTGTGCATGGATATAATAACATCTAATAATATAATGGTGTATATATTAAAAAATTTTAATTCGTTTTTTAAATTTCCTATTATAGGGACAGCGAGATCCTAACAAGATGAGATTTTTTATTGAATTTCTCACGGAACGGTTTGTTCACAGTCTGGAAACGGCGCAAACAACTTCAGTAGATGCTTTCAAGTAAAAACAAAATGAAAGTAGTTTTGGCTTTTTTAATTCCGGTTATTGTGCCATTTTAACCAGTGTTTAAATTTTGTGTTTGCAGAGATATGACGTTTTATGATACTGCTGTAGCAAATGTACAATGGAGAGGAAGGGAAGTTTTCTACGATATTTTGAATCTCGTTAAAAAGTATTTCTTCGACACTCCTATACCATACATGAACATTAGGGTCCAACTTGGCAGGTAAATTAATCATTGTTGTTTCTTGTTTTATTTTTTAAATAATTATTACATGTATAATAACAATTCTGATTCTAATTTAATATGATTTATTAATTCTTTAGGTTATTAAGTGACGTATTTGAGTGGGATATCGACTCACCTGTAAAAATGAATTGTGATGTATGTCCTAAGTACGATAGTTTTGTCGAGTTTCTCTTTGAAAGTTTGAAAGATTTGAAATCAGAAGCTCTAAAATTTCAAGCGAATCAGAAGGAAACTGAAGAAAACGCTGAAGCGAGGAAATTGATTCTGAAATTTAAATCTGGTAAATATTTCACTCTAAACTTTGATATCATTGAAATAAAAGCTATGTAGGCTATGCTTGAATTATTAATCATGGTTTGTTATGAAATTTTAGCTATCGAGTGGATGATGGCAGTCTGCTGGGAAGTAGAGTCAACAGTACCGCGGTCGCTTTATCGGTTCATTCCTCTATTATGTCATTTCGAGAGCTACGATGCGGATCCAGAACTTTCCCAGCTTTGTTGTGATGCATTGTCTGGTTTAGCGAGAACTCTTATCAATCCGAAGGATATGGAACCACTCCTTGCTATTTTGACCAAAGTAATTGTTCAAGTTATTAATTTTTCAGTGCTTAAAATTTTAAAATTAATTTTTGAGTTTTGTATCATTACTACTTTTCTATATTTTAGGCGTCGGGATCCTCGTCGTGGAGGGCTCGCCTTTGTGTCCTTGAATTTCTCAAAGTGTTTGCTTTGAACAATTTAAGTGTTTTTGCTAGTAATACTATGTGGGCTAATCAAGTTGTAACACTTGTGCTCAACTTACTTAAGGATAGGCAATTAGAAGTGAGGGAAGGAGCTTCAAAAATTCTTTGTGGATTTCTTCACTGTCTTTTAGTCCCGAAACCTATGGAATTGCTCGTAAGTTTAAAAATTTTCCTTGTCTTATATGGCTAATGATTTTAAGAGTATATATCCGTTGCGTAGAACTGAAAATTTATTGTTCTTTAATTACAGAAAACATTTAAAAAGACTGCGGCGAAATGTTCAAGGAGACACAGGGAGGCCATCAAGGACCGGAGCAAATTTTTGTCAACAGATGAGCTGGATGAAGCCCATTCTTCCATTCTCGGCCTTTGTGCTTACGTTGACACTTATCCCTATGATGTGCCTGAGTTTCTGCCAGACATTTTAGTTGTTCTTACAACCCATCTAAATGATCCGCAGCCTATTCCGGTAAAATTAACAAAAAAATTTTTACTACTTATAAAATCAATAAAATGCCCTATACTTTTATACTTAATTATGAAATGTTTTCTTTGATAGGCAACCCTTCGAAAATGTCTGTCGAATTTCCGTCGGACTCATCATGATAATTGGTCTATGCACAAAACCAAATTCAGTGAAGATCAACTCTGCATTCTTACTGATATTTTTGTTTCACCGTGTTACTATGCTTAAAAGCTAAGCTATCATTTTTGCCACACGTTAACTTTTTGTCTTTTTATTGCAACAAAAGCTGATCATTGATAATGTGTACTTGAATATAAATTCAAACAAATCTACGATGTATCTGTCAAATTAAAAGTGATGTAATATGAATTATATTTGGAATGATGAATTTGTGTGATTGTTGCTAATTTTGATGTGATTTTGTGTGCAATGTGGTTTAGTTTAATCCTACGACTTATCTTTAATAGCGTACCTGCACTTTAAATACTAAAACTAGTTATTATGTAATTTTAATGAATTTGTTTTGCGAATTGCGCTTGTCATCAATTCAAGTTTTCGACCAATGTATTACCCTGGATTACAACTGTAGGCCTTTTCTAATTTTATGAAAACTTGTTGATGCTTGCATTAGAAAATAAAACTAGATGTCTACATAAAGTCTAAATATTCTAATTAATTATGTTATTATGAGCGTGTAATAATTTACCTGTGAAGTCTAGTTAATATAGTATTAGGAAAATTAGGATAAGTAAGTAGATATTGGTAGAGGTATTATTACTGTATTATGTATTTTTTTGAAGCAAAGGTTATTATTGAAATGTAAACTAATGTATTTAAAAGTTATTTTCAACAATTATAATATATCCCATTCATATAAATGTATTAATGATTTAATGATTTACAATTATTAGTTATAAAATAAAACTAAATGTAACGAAAACAAATTACGATCATTGCTATTCAACATAATGTTTTCATTTCACAATGCTGCTGGGAGACTTGCATCTACCTTTCAGTTTGTACCTCGGGTATTGCACTTCCAAAATATCACAAGTTCAGTTTATTTCATGATGGTATTCCTCAGATAACATCTACGAGATCTATACGTTCTTTGATATTCCTGTAGTTTATAAATATTATAATTCATTTTCACTTGTTTCCCCATTTTACAAAGAATCGATGTTTAAAACTTTCATTTTGAGCCCAAATATATTTATTTGTTCTTTGATCAAGTGATATACCCAACTGAAGGTCAAACACTCAAGGTTCACAACAAAATCCAAGAACTTGTAATTTTTGAATACAGCAACTTTAATTCCCGTCTTCAGTAATTAATTTTTTGATTATGTAACATGATGCCATTTTAGTTTTGCTGGTTGTATGGATGGATTCGTAATTATGAAAATTAACTGTATATTATACTATATGAAATCGGATATATATAATGAATGAAAACATAATTTGCATATATGGGCAACTTAAAGAAAGTGTGAATGGGAAAGCTATTCACACACCTGCAAGAGATGCCAGTGAAAGCATGCTTTCACTCACTGAATTCGTAAAAGCATTGACATAAGAACTATGCACTTAAAAGGATATTTTGTTAACGGATAGATTCGAAAAATTGACAAAGATATTTGTAATATTGTAATTACTGTTCGAACATAGTGACCATTTTACAAATATTGAAATAGCTAGGCTAGACAATTTGATATTGGGATGAAATAAAAATATCAAGCTGTACATTTAATGCGATTTATTTAGTGTCTGCACTTATCCACTAAAGATTGAAGTAAACAAAGGTCGATGACTTATAATTAAATATTAACTGTTGGGAAATGATAAATATATTCATTTTTGATCTAGCATGATCTGGTACAAGAGTAGAAAATACATTTTTGATAATCAACCGTTGTACATTCTAGCTAGCCACCTTCCTTGATGATTTTTTGCGTTCCCGAGCAATTTGCTTCTCGTATTTCTTGTTTTGTTCGTTAACTAACTCCCTGTATTTCTTTCCCATTTGTTTAGCTGTCTGGATGGTCATCTCGTACATTCTCTGATGAGACTGAAGAACTTCGTGAACCAAATCGGGGATATCAACCTTTTCTGGTGGTTGAAAGTTTCCTTCCGCAAAATCACCACTTCGGGTGAAATATGGCGCTCCGAAATTGACGTTGGCTTTTGGTTTTGAATAAGTTCGGTTGTAGGGGCCAGCTGAAGCGGCGTTGTTATATTTATCCATTTGGGACATCATATGGGAAATATATTCAGGAGGAGGTGGTTTTGATGTCCCTGGAAGATTTGCGTTTCTATTATTTGTTTTCCAGAACTCGATCACTTCAGGGACCGATTTTGGACCGTATGGCTCTGGATTTTTTAGAAACAGACGGTAATCCTCCTCTTTTTTCTTTTCTCTTTTCTTTTGAATACGCTCAGCTTTTAACTGCTCACCTGTATAAGAAAATTAAAAAATTGTGCTTCCAATATTATTTAATTGTTTAGATTTAAGATTTTCCTAAAACTTTCAATTTTAAAAGAACTATTTCCTTACGATTTAGTCTTTTAAGCTCCTTTTCGTACAGTTCCTTCCGAAGTATACTGAGAATTTTTTGACGTTGGCGTGATGACCTTTCTCCGTCAATGTTCATCAAATCTTCAACAGGATTTTGGGTAGCTTTCGTTTGTGTTGTCTTACTAGACTTCGTCAGTCTCACCGTTGTTTTAGATTGGATTTGAGATTTTTGCCGAATTGCAGGAGAAATGTTCACCTCTTCATCGGAGTCCTGCTTTGAAGGTCCGCTAACCTCTGGTTCCAACTCTGGAGAAGTAGCAGAAGGTTCGTTTTCACTCATTTTTCTCCAGGATTCATTTTTTAGACTCCTTGTCCTTGATGATGAAGTGGTACGAGAACGAGGCGAATACGTTTCCAGGGGTTTGAATTGCGATTTCGAAAATCCAGCTTCTTTTTCTGCTGGAGTGGATGCCGAGGTTTCGGGTAGTGTTAGAGGGCAGAATGACACTTCTTTCCCGGATGCTGCTGATACTGAAATGACCTTCACTGAAGATGATAGCGGCTTTTCTGATTGAGATTGAGAATTAGACGCACTTTTTGACGAATAGTTCGGATCGGAGCTTCTGGCGGTTTTATTTGCAGTAGAAGCTGAAAACGTAACCGATTTTTCAGTTGTCTTTGGCGAGGATTTTGAAACACTAACACTCTGCTGTTGAGTATTTGTAGAAAGAGAAACTTCCTTTGACTTTGTTCTAATAAATTCACTTTTTGTGCTTTTCCCCACAGAGTCTGATGTATTCTTGAATGATTCCGGTTCGAAATCGCTTTCATAAACGTATTCTTCCTTCAATGTATCTTCTTCGTTATCTTGATACTCTTCTTCGTATTCCTCGTGCGTATTATCTGCTTTAAATTCGAAAACATCAACTTCGAGACTATTCTTTGTTGTTACAACTTCCTCTTCTTCTTCCAAATCTAAACTCATGAGATTCTCCACAATATCTTCCATAGTTTCCCCAACATATGTCACATTTTCCGATATTAGGGACACAGGGGCTTCAAATTCTTCTTCCAATTCCTCTTCTAGAGCCATTGAAATAGTTGCGTCTGTTATAAGAACTTCGTCTGCTACAGAATCTGTACGAATTTCCGCCGCTGCAGATCTTTCTTTGTAATCGAATGCAGCATCCGCTGTTTCAGAACCTTTCACCATCATCTGTAGTACCCTGTAAGTTTCTTCAGAGACTTTGTCTCCTCTTTTCATCAATGCAGTCACTGTCTCATGGGGGTGTCCGATCCCTGGGTCAAAACTAGGGCTACTTCGGATTGGGGATATGGGAATTTTAACAGAATCCAAGGAAATATGAGCTTTCCCTAATATATCATCGATATTTCCACTATCCCTCTTAGCTACACCGGAAATCTGTTGCTGAATTTTATCTATTGTCGCTTGTGCTTTCGATAATTGTGCGCTTGCTAGTTTAGATTGATTTGAAAATCGGTTGTTGTTCAACTTTTCTGATTTCGTCAAACTAATACTTGGGGTTCCGGAAGATAGGATCGATTTTAATGAAATATCCGATATTTCATCAGAGCGAATGTTCACATTAGGAGCAATATTACTTTTTATCCTCCGCTTTGATACCATTCCGGAATTATACTTGTCCAAAGCTTCCAGGAAAGTACTGGGACTTTTTTCGGCCAATAAATTGAGATCGTCATCATCCTAGTAAATTATAAAATGTTTTAAGCATTGGCAACTGTATCTCATTAATATTTTATTAATCATTTTATTTCATTAATATTTAACAATACTTTTAATGTACCATAAATAATGAAATCGAAAAAATAAATTTATAGGAAAATAAATAATTACTAATAATTACTAATTTCTGTGAAATGAACAATTTTCTAGATATTTCACAATGCTTTCACTTTTAGTGTACATGATATTTATGTTTTTGAATTAAAAATATCTACAATGAAAAATATCGAATATATATTCTAAGTATATTTTGACTTTTAGTTAATTTTGATTTTTTTCGCAATTAACAAAATATTATGAGAACTTACAATTCTCAAAAAATCGCATGAAATTTACAGTTTCTTTTCCTATATTTATAAATAAAATAGCCTGGTATACCCAAGATCAAAGCAAAATTAATTAACTTACATCATCCGAAGAAGTATCCAATTTATGGCTAGCTTTTGCTTCTAATTTGGCAATTTGGTTAGAAAATACTACTGCAGTTTTCTTTGGTGTAAGAGGACTTTTGCTATTCGCATTTGTGGAAGTTCGTCCCGAATCTCTTATCTGACTACGAGGACTTTTGCTACTTAAAGCTGTCAACGTTTTTCCAGGATCTCGGAGCTGACGACTCTTTGCCAGTGCCTTGGATGCTTTACTTAAGGCATCCGAGAGGGGTTTGTTTTTACCCTTTGTCGCCATTTTCCCTTGCCCTTCTCAAACAACTACACAAATAAATAGATTTTATTTACTTACGCTAGAGGCATATTTGTCTAAATGTGATTTTTGGTAAATAGTATTTACGTGGAAAAATGAAAAATATGTTAAAGTCAATTAAATGTTAGTATTGCTCCGTTGGAGCAAGTAAAAATTTTGTGTAACACGTAATGCTTTATGTTTTGTCTAAAATGGATTAGCAGAAGATGGAAAATACCTGAAAATGAACGCCAGCTGGAACAAGGAATACAATGTAAATGTAACTCGATTTTGAATTTCATTTACATAATTTGCCTGGACAAGATTCCCGATATTATTACAGAACCCTTCTTTGCATAAAAAAGATTCGGTTTTGTTTACATTTAGGGTGTAGGGCAATCCATGGTTACGCCCGGCCGGGAGTTTTCAGTACAGGCTAGGGTGCATGTTGGTGTGCATGTAAAAAGCTTTAGCATACAAGACATGTAAATGGAGTATAAGATTAATGATTAGTATTATCTTGCATTTAGGGTGCATAACAGCTATGCACGTAAAATATTATACATGCACTTAGAATTTCATAATTATGTCAATTTCCAATATTCAATTTATTCAATACGAATTGTGCAATTGATATATCTGTAGGTACACATTTATTTATTTAGCTTTTTAGAAATTAGAGTATATGTATATAAATGAGGTAAGGTACAAGTATTTGTGATGTAGATAGTATACATTTACATAAATATAGAATGCAGTACGAATAGGTGGCAGCCCTATTTATTACGTTTTACGATTAGTCAATGAGACCTTGCGGTCAGTTTAGTTATTAACTCTCATTGTCTGTCAGATGAAATGTCTCTTAATTTATCCGTGACCCAAGAGTTAAATGACGCAACTCGTGTAAATACGGTGTACTTGTTATTATTGCATCTTTTGGCAGTTTTAGCTAAGGTTCCATAGCTCACTAACCCCTGCCCATAAAAATTATTTTATTACAATAATGTTAAATAAATAAAATTCATATAAATGCAAATATAGTATTGTGCATTTCGGTGAACGTTAATGTGTTTACAAACCTGAATATAGTAACGAACTGGAATTGTGTCACTGGGGAATACCTAGGTATATGAATTAAAAAACGACAATGAAAAATTTTCACTAACGAAACCCTAGTCCGCGTGGGCGCGGCGTTTTAGAAGGATCAAAGTCAAGGAATTGAATTATTTTTTTACGAAACCAATGCCAAATCCCATTTTTGCGTCAAATTTTTAGGAAATTGGAAATTTTGGTTTCTTTTGTAAAAAGTAAGATTTGGTAAAATTGGGAATTGAGAATTTCAAAAACATCGGGCAGCCTTTTTAACATAAAAGTTAAATCCGACAAGGTGTTATATCCCACCTTACCCGGAAAAGTTAAAACCGACAAGGTGTTATATCCCACCTTACCCGGAAAAGTTAAAACCGACAAGGTGTTATATCCCACCTTACCCGGGGCTTAGTACGGTGTTAATCAAGAAATAAATATTTTTGGACAGGAATATTAAAAAATTATTATAGTCAGAGAAAAATTGAATACCAAGGCACCACCGCTATCCCCTTCACAAGGACTGGAACTGTGGGGAAAATAATATAATATGGTAGAAAGAAATCACAACTTTTCAAATTACTTTCATATTTATATCGTAAGACCTATAGACATTTATATTTTACCCATTGACGTAGCCTGCACAAAACTGTGAAGTCGGAGCGTATTGTAATCCCAATACTTTACTACAGTCTCTGTAACTGACAACAGGCATCTGCAGTTCTTTTAGTGTTGGAGACATTTTCCATGATTCGTCAAACCCAAATCCAGCAATCTTAAAAAATAATTATGGGTACATGCTTAAAAATGTGAGACAAAAATGTCCTAATTACATTGGACTTGCCTTTCGTATTTTATTTCCCATTGAATGAAATGAAGAAATCTGTCTCACTGTGGATTCCATTAAATTCTTAAAAGCAATCAAGCTTCTCTCTGGTATTAAATTGTATAAATATGTAAATTAGCGAATCTTAGTTATGTATAATTAGGATCATTTGAAACATTGTGCAATTAGATTATGAAGATACCAAAAAATTGGAAGTAGATTGCTTTTAGATGTACATAAATCGATTCTGCTGACTCTACTAAATTAAAATAGTCATAAAATTAATGCATACAACGCCATAATTTCCTGGACTGAGCATATAATCCGTAAGAGCATCATCTTCCTCGGAGTATGGAAAACAAGCAGGACGAACTGTCCTCGTAATCCTTACATCCTTTTTGAGAGTTATCAACGCAACATCGGCTTCCACACTTACGTAATTGTACTGGGGATGAGTGTGTATTTCTGTAACCTAAAAGATTATAAGTAAATACAAATGTTTTACAATTTTATTTCTAATTATTAAAATCTAATTATTTTATTTACCCAAGTACCCAATAGTCACAGAAAATCGTTTCAGAAAACAACAATGCACATTTTTACCACTTACTACTGAATTAGCGAATCATAATTCCTCTAAATCATAAAACCAATCACTTGGGCTTTGTGCATAATTATAGAATAGGATATAGTATAAATCTTTATATGATTTTCACGAACCCTGAAAATTTGAGGTTGTTTATCTTCATAATTTTCCGATAAATCACTACTGATTGCACCTAAAACAACTTGGAACAAATTAGGTTCCAAACCCCGGCCAATATCATCAGTCACACAATGGGCCGCTGTAATGATCACATTTTGCCTAATTAAAGCACCACCACATATGTACTTAAAAGTTCCGGATGTCTTTCTAAATAAGGCCGTGTGCCACGGCCATTTCCGTGTCGAAGAAGGGCTTCCATTAACAATCATTTTCTCTGTAACTTTGTCGCTAATTCCACAGTCTGAATCAGAACAGGTAGAATATAAATACATAAAAATACTTTACCAAACATTTTGAAAAAATGATATACTAGTGTATAGAAATATATACAAACCAAGATCACAAGAGAAAGTCTTTTCTCCATGACTCCATTGACCATTTGGCAGACACGTTTTGGAGAAAAACGGATTACTAACTGTTCTTCTGTAATACGGCTTGCAGCCAAATGTTGCTCTTACGCCCACAATTGTTTCCGTTGCACAACTTTTATTCTTGGAGGAATTGTCCGTTGTAAGAGTACAAGTAACCAGAATATTCTTCAAAAAAAATCCAGAAATAGTGTAATTAATAATAGAATATCGTCCATGTCAAAATGAATGTGCTACTTATAATTCCAAACTGTCTCAATAAGAATGTGGAGTATTTCTAAATGCTTAGCAATATTACGATATGTGACCGCTATGAAATAATCCACAAATCATTTTGTTACACCTTTGGAATTGGAATATCCCTCATTAATTGTGACAGGTATGATATTCCAGAAATGTTAATAGCTATAAAATAGTAAAATTAATAGTAAAAGTTAATAGCTCACGGAATCTTCGGTGGGAACAATGGGCGGGCACTTTACTCCATTTTTCTTTATTCCACCTGGTATAATATTGATTGTCAAAACAGAGACTTCTAATTTACTATAGTTTCATCATCTATATTTTACATAATGTTTCTATACGATAATAGTGTACTAAATTACCTGGTTTTGAAACAGGATAAGAAGGCTTTTTGATAATAGTTAGGGATAAAGGGTAGTCTGATGGGGGCGGGGGAGGGCGCGGCGCTTCTGTGGTAGTACTCGTAGTACCACTGGTGATCAAAATTGCAGCTTCTGTTGTCGTAGTCGTAGGTGTTGTTGTTGTCATCTTTGTTGTAGTTGTCGTCGGAGTTGGAGTTGTCGTCGTAGTTGTCGTCGTAGTTGTCATTGGGGTCGGAGGAGAAGTTGGAATTATTATGGGGGCAGGTGTAGTTGTAGTTGTGGTTGTAGTGGTAGTGGTTGATGTGGAGTTTGGGACAGAAGCTAGAAAATTGAAAAAGTTTATACATTTGCTTTGCTCTTCATTTTAAAAATATTTTTAATGCAAAAGGTTAAAGATATTCTATAAGACCATCTTACAATCTGTGGGAAACAGAAAATTTGTTCGAATATCCCCAACTGGAATGTCCATGTAGTACTGAAGCCATTCAGTAAACGCAGCAATTTTAATTAGAACGATATTACTTTTACTTCCCAAAAATTTTAAAGGGGCCTTTTCGTTTTCATCATATTTGCTGTGGCATACTATCCCCTGTAATCAAATCGAAATTCACTTTAGGAGTATTTTTTCAAGACAATATATATACTACATTAGATAGGAAAATATTTCGAGGGAAATAAATAACAAAGGCGAACAAAGTGAAATATTCACGAAATATTTTGTATCCCATCATCGAAAAAAAATGAAATAAATACCTAAAATTGATTGAAAAAATGTTCAAACTTGTGCACATTTGCAAAATTGCAGTGAATTAATAAATTTTTTCATTTGCATGAAAAATCTGAAAATGCAAAGAAATTCATATCTTATTCATGTGTAAGGGAGGGTTTAAAGTACACCAAAAATAGGCTGGGTCAACTGCCAACTCAACTTATTATAACATACCTGAAGATAAAATTGAAGTTTGACTTGAGGAACGGGAAATACCAAACCACCGCCATTGCTCTTTATTAAGGGAATGAATCCTGAAAAAGAATACAATTAATAATTTAAAATGCAGATATACTACATAATGTAAATAATATGTAAATTAGATTGTTAGAAATGTAAGTAATTTAGCAAACTTACCGCTGTAACCAGCACAAAACTGTGTAGATTTCATTTCTACTCTGAAATCATTAAAGCAATCCATTTCACTTTCGACAGAAAAATCGAATTCTTTCAACATATCAGAAATATTGCCGGAATTGATATCTAATCCAAATCCTGCTAACTGAAACAAAATAGGTTTGCATAGTTGCAAAATTGGTATTAATTTTGACATAATTTCAAAATACAATCCTAACCACACACATTTGTTAAAAAAATCTTTGTAATATGAGTTATAAATAATGATATCAATAAAGTATACTTTCTAGTAACCTAATTTTTGCGAAATAAAATTGTAACATTAAAATAGTCCAGTGGGAAAAGTGGGAATTGGGAAAAATACAATAATTCAAAATTAAACTTCAAAAGGCGCTTCTAACCATTCCATTTCTCCCAGGTTGAAGCTGGTATTTTGTGACTTCAAAATCTTTTGTATTGTTGTAAGGAAAACAAATTGGCCGGACAAATTGGTTTATTGTTGCTTCCACCTGCAGCTTTATTACGGCAATATTATTTGACATCGTTGGATAATCAAATTCAGGGTGTATTATCACGGTATCAATCTAAATAGAAATCAATTAAAAATAAATTACCAAATATACCAAAAAAAATGTTGCAATTTTTGCTTCTGTTATGCATTAACGATAAACTCGTCACATTAATTGGATTTGTCACATAAGACTATACTTATTTATGGCTTACTTTAAAAATTTGTGAATTTTGATTATCGGCACTAGATATAAAATCACTACCCGCAGGGGATAAAATGAGTATTTGTAATTCCTTTGGATAAGGCTTCATATCGTGATCTAAAATCGCAAAAATATGAACTTTTAATAAAATAAATGTTTTTGCATAGCTAATATAGTTTCAGAAATCTTTATAATTTGATAAATGACCTGAAACACAATGTGCCGATGTGAGTACAGTGTTACGGTTTACCAAAGTCCCCCCACAAGCATAAGTTATAGCCCTTCGACCTAGTACTTTGGGGATAGTTGTAATGTTCCGTGGTTTTCTATAAAGTGCAGCGTGCCACGGCCATTTTGACCGATCTTCTTCCGTGGCGCTCATTGTCCCACAGTCTGTGTGCATTAAGGTTACGGTTAAAATAAATTCAGATTTCATTCATTTATCTAATTAATTAACATATTAAAATCACTACACATTTAAATAATTTTCAACATTCATTTAGTAGCAATCAATGTTAAAATTCAATTCACCTGGAATATTTTCAGAGTACGCAAAATCAATACTGAATAATATCAAAAGGAACGTCCACTTCCTCGAATACATTATATTATTCCTTTTTATTTCTTTATTTGAGAGCAATTACAGGTAAGGTAATTAAATTAAATTAAAATAATAATTAAACCTTCCTGAAAAATTACAATAATGAGAACACACAATAGGTAGGAGTCGACAATATAAGGTACATAATATACAAATTGTAGTCGAATGGTCAAAAATTTTACTGCGCAGACTAAATATGTGAGATTTGTGTAACAAAACTAATCAAGATCCGTATACGAAATCAATAATTTCATGTTAAGCTAATAGGTGAAACTAATAGGTTTCATTTCTCCACATGTTCGTATACATAATAATATTGTGAAGTACGTACAGAATACAGGATTACTTATTTAAAGATGAGTAATGCGTGAGTAATTTGATAGCAGAACTACATTTTCAGGAAAGATGCTCGTTAATGATTAGATAAAGTGTGGAAACGCTAATGAGTTTGTAATGATCAGTATGTTATTAATGTCCAACAAAATTCTTGTTCGCATTTTGTCATTACTAGTTATTTAATAGTTAGCACTACATGTATGCCACATAAATACAAAGGTCAATGCATTTATTAAAGTTTAAATCTATGCATGCTAACGCTAACTGTTAAAAATATAATCCCCCGGCAATCTGAAATAGAAGTTACGCTTTAGCGTTTTGTGACGTGCCATGATAGATGTTGCTTAGGATATAGAATTTTGGATTAGAAAAAGTTTCTTCTTTTCTAAAGGGTTTTTGTATGGCACATGACGATGTAAAAAGCATTTCTAAGAAGTGTGTAGGTAACCTAAAAATGATAATAGGTAATTAAAGTATAAAAGGTTTTATAGCAATAATTGAAAAAATATCGTCTTACACATATTTCCATTTTATTACTTACTATACTTTAAATTACTTAATGATAAACGATAACCAATATTCGATATCTTATATTTCCACAATACTGCTAAATAATTAATTAGTGAGAAATTAAATATTAATATTAAGTTCTAGCCTTATAACAAGCCGATAAAAATTCATTAAGATTAATTTCATTATTCAATTATAATACATATATAATTAATAAATAGTTTTAGTGGTGGGCATTGTCTATGGTTCTATGTTGTGGCATTAGTTAGAATACGTACACAATGTGCAACAAAATATATGTACACTTATCAAATTTGAAAACAACGACACATTATGGCCATCCACATTTAAAAATCCTTGGTATCTAAGGTCTTATGGTCTTCCATTTTCTTCATTGTTGCCCTGTCATTGCTTTGTCCAATGCCTTTTATCCATTTGATCCATTTGATCCATTGCCATTATTGCCATTATTGCCATTGCCATTGCCATTGCCATTGCCATTGTTGCCATTGCCATTGCCATTGTCTTCGCAACAGGATGAACAAACACCAGGGGCACCTATATTGTTTCAATATATGTTATGAATTATCATTTTAAAACGTGGCCACTGAACATTTAGGTAAATTGTTGCATTAAAATTCAAATTCACCCCAAAAAATGTCATTATTTGTGAGAACACCATTTTGTTAGTCTTATGGTCATGTTGTAGTAAGCAGAACATGTGTCAATCAGCAGCATATTTATGTAACCAAATAAATGGTGGATTACATACCTGGTATTCCGTTCAATCCCTCAGCTCCATTATTTCCAGGTATGCCACTAAAACCTGGTGTTCCAGATGATCCTGGGTTTCCATTGACGCCTGAAACTCCAGGGATTCCTTAAGAAGAATCATATAAATGTTAAATCTATTCTGACGTATGTGTAATAATAAAAGGTATACATAACCTACGACATTAAAAAATAATTTTTTGTGCATACCTTGCACTCCAGGATATCCAGGAAGTCCTGTAATTGAAAAAGAAAATTTACCAATACATATACTATTTGGAACTAAAACTTAAACTGAAACCTATAACGGCTATGAATTTATTGACATCAAGATGATAATCATGTATTTAACATTTGCGTACCTTTTGGTCCATCCACACCATCTGCACCATCTTTTCCATCTTTCCCTGAAAAGCAAAAGGATTGCGAAAGTGCATTTAGTCATTAATTAATGGCATATGTAACTACCCCAATTATTATTACTATTACCTTTCTTGCCAATCTTGCCATCTGAGCCATCTGTAAATAATATAAAGAATCATTTTTCATTTCATTTATCTAGTTTTGAAATATGCTAATTAGTTTTCCATATTCTCGAATTTTAGAGATTTAAAAGCGTTAAAATTAAATAGCCATAAAAGGAAGTTCGTTACTAACCAATTCCAGGTCTGCCGGGAGTCCCTGGGATTCCTGAAAAAAATTTCATACACTGATTATAATACTATGTAACCAAAGATTATTTTAACTAAAATTGTGGAATACTTTTGTGCACTGAAGACAACGTTGGTCCCTGCTATTTTTTTACATACAAATATGTGGCGATAACATTAGGGGACAGGGTTTACAAAATTAAACTCTGTGAATAATTTAAGCTAAATAGGTATGCTCTATTGCTATAAGTAAATAAATAAATTGCAATTCAAATACATTATAAAATAATTTTAATAATAATAATTCATAAGTTAATGAAGAATGGGATCCTAAAATAGATAAATATGACAATCTTATTCATTAATACCTGGTGATCCGTTTTTGCCCGGCTGTCCATCTCTTCCAGGGTCTCCGACCTCTCCGTCGGCTCCATTTGGCCCATTTGGGCCATCAACTCCCGCGGCTCCAGGTACTAAAATATTATGACAAATATTATTAGTTGGTCTAGACTTTTCAATCAAATTAGCTCAGAAATACACACAGAATATAGCAATTTCGAACTAAAACTTTAAAACAGATCATGGAGCCAGTCTGGAGAAAACTCGTCTAAACGGCAGAGTTAAATTCGCAAAAAAATCGTCAAAAATGGGAAAATGAGCATGTTGATATAAACCGACAAGTTTATCAATATTATTGCAGTTTGCTTGTATTAAGAGATGTAAATATGGAATAATATATTTAATGAATGCGTTGGGTATGCATACGTTATGACTTAACATAATTAATTAATTACCTCCGGGTGGCCCCACTTCACCTAGAAAAATAAATTATATTCAATTATTAATTAGATTATAATAATATTTCAATTTATTTACTTGTAATTTTAATATTTATTTACTTACCATCAATTCCATTTGTTCCGTTCTGTCCATCTACGCCATCCATGCCATTCTGACCAGGCTTTCCATCTATAATTTAGAAATTTGTCGTTTTTTAGACAAAAGTTACATTATTAGGTAATTAATTTTTTAATGTACAACAATTAAAATCGCAATTATCTGTTCCATATTTACAATAAGCTATCCAATTAATAATGAATGTAATGGTAAATACTATACCTGTTCCTTTAGCGCCCATTGCTCCATTCTGTTAATTAATTGAAATTAAAATTAAGAGCTTATAAAAAATTAAATGTAGGTACCTACTACACTAATAAAAATCAGCCTATTATGCGTTCATCAAATAAATACTTAATTAAAATAAGCAGGCCTAGCAGGCCAAACATCCTACTTACACGGGCGGGCAAAAATAAAATAAACCATTTTAAAACGGGTGTAACGAAATTTTGAAACAACAATTGCTAATATTTAAATACAACGAATTAAATAAATTGACGTACAGGTCCTTGAGGACAATTGCAGATATATTCGTCAATCTCGTGATGCTCATAACGATTAGGATTTGAGTTTGAATTCGAATGAATAGACGGCCGCTGAGAATGAATATTTCTTCCACTAGATTTAGAGCCGAAGCCATGTAAAATATTCAAAATACAAGAAGTGGGCCACCAACGGTATGATATTTCTTCTTCTTCTACATCACCGCCTAAACTTCTGTATTTTCCTGATTGCAGAGCAAATCCAGTGGCTTCACGACGACCAAATTCATCTTCAATGAAAAATTCTGTAATATCGTCATACCCATCCGTAGTTTTTCCAATACATCCCAATGTAACTCCTTTAGCAGTTTCTGTTGTTATTTCGAAACTATCTGCAATTGGGACAAACAAAAATAGTTTTTGTAGAAGATTTTAATAATATTCGTTTCATAATCGTAATAATTTTTTTAATTACCGTCATTTAGATATTTGGTTTTGTCTCTACTGTAAAAATTCAGGTCGTCCACAGAATTGCTAGAATATGCAATTGATTGTAATGAAGGAAATAACGCAGCAAATATTCCCAAGTATGTAATGCAAAGTTTCTGAAAACAATATAGATAGAAATGATTTATGCTCAGTATAATTAAAATTACAATTAAAAATGAAAAAAAAAATTTTGAATTACTTACAAACATAGTAAAAATTCGACTGGGCGATGTGCGGGCTTAAAAACCAAGTTTAACGTTTGAATTCCAATGGAAGACTAAACATGCTATTAAAATAATTGTGAAAATATACGTATGCCCTTTGGTGTTACAATTGTTTTTCCATGTATGTTTTAATAATTCAGCGTTGCATTTTGCGATAAGCCGTCTTTACCCTTTCCTTTCCTACCTGTTTTATGAAAATAACATTATAAGGATGCTACAACGATAAGGTAATAAATAAAAATAACATACACAGGTAAGTGCGTCACATATTAACATCGATGGTCTTAGCAAAATATTTTTCTACCTGAGAAAGCTGAAAATAGCTTGTAAGGATTAAGGATCATCTTTGTGTACATTAGCGAGGACCTTTCAGAAACCTTTTATTACGACTAGCCTAATTGGAAACCCCATGGCCCTGGTCTCTTCTCAAACCATAAAGCGGCAGACTGACAATGTCTGGCTGGATACTTTAGTTTCATGTTTTTATACTTACATTTGGTCTATACATTATATGTTATTAGGAAGGTATTTGTATTTGTATGACGTACGCATATACTTACTTAATCGTCAACCCTTGCACCTGTACGCTTTTAGTTTTAAAATTCAGCTATATATAGAGCACTTTTTCAAATAATATTATATCCTTCATATTCATGACCTAATTAACCTATTCACATTTGTACTGTTTTTATACATTTTTGAGATGCATATAAAAAGACTAAGCGTACGCTAAATGTTATATAGATGTAGTAATAAAATATATTTCAGGCGAAATTTTAATTTTAGCTTTCTTATGTGTGCGATAAAAATAATATTATGGCTATAGCTTATTCTACATTAATATATATACATTCTCATACATCAATACATGAAATGAAAGCACTGACTATATAAATAATACGCACAGTAAACAAAACACAGTGATGGAAAATTACTGAATTGCAACCTTTCACCTGAGAGTGCTGAAAATAACAACTTAATTAGAAACCCCCTCGAGTCTACTCCACTTTGAAGTGGCAGACGGAAAGTATTTTGGAAGACACCGAAGAAAGAATCTGTGCTTTTGTGCTCGGAATTTACAAAATTTCCATACACCTATTTAAAAATAATATATAACATTGTCATTCAGACAGATTGATTGCAATTACAACATAGGTAATCATAATATTATAAGAAAGTAGCTCTACCAAAGGTACAAAATATTTAAAATTTCGGATTACGCTGTAGTTTGTGATCCATTAAAAATGTTTTCAGAAACTTCAAAACAGATGGCAAACGGTTGAATATTCGTGAATCCGAATATACGTATGTATATACAAATATTATGTGTGATGTAAATTAAACGGTACAAAAATTAACTAGAATTACTGAATTATAATCTAAAAAGGATAATAATATACTAGTTAGTAATAATAAACCGTGGTAAATGTTGTAAAAAATGAATTTGTGTTATCCAAAGTTATTTGCATTGTTCACCATGATCGTAGTGATTGAATTCTCAGGAAATCTCACGCTTGGGATTTTGCGTTTTGATAAATTACGTTTTGTAGTAAGGACAATATTGTCATATATATAAGTAAGTGACGAATGCAATGCAGTGGTAAATATAATAATATATTAAATCATTGTAATTGTAGTTATTCATAGCATATTTATTTAAAAATATCCCACAGTATTTTTGTTCGAAATTTGAATGGTGAAATGTAATATGCGATTACTAACTTCATGTCTACTACTGCTATACCAAAGATCAAGCATGTCAAAATCATTAGACTTTATTATAATTATTGTTGGAAATCTTTATTATAGTTATTTACAAGCACCAATCCCTAATTCGACAAATTGAACTTCCAGTAATTAAATAGGCGAACATAAATATGTCAAACTTTAACTAATTGTTTGACGCTAACAATATAAGTAAAAAATTATGCAGCTGGACAACAAAAATTAGGAGAAAGTTTGGAATATAAATAAGAGAAAACTATTTTGCTTGACCATGGTTTTGCATGATTAAAGTAGCTGGATAGAATTAATTATATCATGATAATTTAAGATGTCAAATTTTCATTAGAAGAAGCATCTTTTCATTCTGGAACAATTTTATTCTGTTCTTCTGGAAATACGTTATTCTCCTTTTCTGGGACAATTTCTGGCTCGTCCACACCATTTTCCTTCGGCCTTGGTCTGTATCCTTCGGGTCCCGTTGGCGAAGATACTTTTTCAGATCGCCTTCTATTACATGAAATCCTTTCCCTAGAACCGCTAGTGGAATCTCTAGGGTTATCAGAACAGGTTCCAGGAGATCTACAAAAATGTAATTCCAATTAGTTACAATCATTTTTAGAATTCAAAAATAATACTCTGGATTGGTAATATTTGTAAATGTTGAAAGAAAAAATATTCAGAGGAACTGGAAAAATAAAACTTACCCATTTTCCCCATTTTCTCCGTTGTCCCCGGGAATTCCGTTCTTTTCAGACTTCCCAGGACTGCCGGACCGTCCGTTGTCACCTGGGGTGCCTGGGTCTCTGTAAAGCAAAAGTTAGGATAACTATAAGAATTGAACTTATTTAATATTGTTTATCTTTAATGGCATAATAAAAGTTTTAAGACAGGGCTTTAGTCGTTAGTTTAGTTGTTTATGTTAACTCGCTTACCCTGGCAAGCCAGCGTCTCCAGGTTCACCTTTTTAAAATAAATAATTACAAAAATTTACTACCTTTCGAATATGTATAATCAATTTTCTAAAGCTACTTATTTATACTAACATATTCTACATAATGGGATGAAAAATACGAAAGCTGAAGTGAAAGTGAAAAGTAAATCAAAGTCAAGTTTCGTTGGGAAATTATTGAATGGTATCATTAAACCTTGTGGCAATTCCAGGGGAAGAAATTGTGAAAAAATAAATCGTAAATCGCTGCCAAGGCTAGGGGGCATTTTTTAGTGGGTCCGGACAGAAATGTTTAAAAAACTGCGGACTATTAAAAAAGTGTTAAACTTTAAAGGAAGGATTAACATTAAATTGTAAATTAGTAGTTTCCGATGCTCCGCTACACCCCCTACACCGTTATGTTATTTTAGTTTTTAAAAATGGTGAACTTACCAGGGTCACCCGGCGCTCCATTGGGAGCATCTCTGAAAACAAAACATACAGCATTGTTTCACTTTTAATAAGTATTTGATATTATTTCATGCAGCATTTTAAAACTAGCTTTGTTTCAAAATATTTGAAGTTCATTAAGAATTAATATTCTATGTATGTGTTGCAGGTATTAGGCAGAATCAGGCATTAGGCAAAATTTTCCCCAAATTGAAGTTTTTGGTCATAAATGAGCATTGAACATAGAGTAGGGCAGTTTTTTCGAATATAAGTGCGTGGAAAATGGGCATTTATAATCCCAAATTGTTGAGGTAACACTTTTTGGAATCCCCGTTAATTGCTCTATCAGGCTGATAAATTCAATATTAAGAAATTTTATGTTCCATTCTCATTTATAACCAAAACTGCAATTTGGTGAACATTTTGCTTATTGTCTAGACAGTAAACGTTAATGCCTGATTTGCTTAATGCCTAGATGCATTAGCTGTTTAGCTTTTGGCAAAAACTGAAATGTTGGCCAATATGCTACAAAACTAGCTTCCTTGGAATTCTATGAAACCACATTATGTCATATAATTTAATAATTTTCGATTCTATGCAAATTCCGCAAATACTTTGAAATTAAAAAGCAGCTATAATTAGATGGCAAATCTGTTAAATCACTTAAAATACGAATATATATATTGGTGTACGTTACTCCAACCAAAACAATAGACTTTGACTTACGGTGCGTCTATTCCGTCCGGACCATCCCTAATTATAAAAAATACAGAAATATTAGAAATAATGCTCACTAATAATTTCTAGTAATGTGTCTTTGAAGGAAATAATATACTAATAAAATAAAAATGTTAATGATATTCGGTAATTACGCTCCATCTGCTCCCGGGGCTCTGAAAACAAAAGATTAAATACCAGTTAAGATAAGTAAATTAATTAAATTCATCTTCGTCATGACTCATGACCATTAATTAAGTAAACAAAAAATATTAATTTACACCTACCCAGGGGTGCCGGGAGTTCCAGGTGTGCCTAACGAAAAAGAGAATAATTTAATGATGTATGGTTATTGTATAATTTACAATATTTCATATTATTATGATTAAAAAATTTCTAAGTTGAATTATATTAAAATATATATTAAATCTTTAATTTGCTTACCTGGTAAACCCTCAGTGCCAGGGGTCCCGTCGGCTAAAAAGAAATTCATACATGAATTAGTCAATAATCAAAAAATATTTTATACTTATAAATTACATTGGCGTTACTGCTTCTTTCCATTTCTACTATTATCTACCAGTCTACCACTAATTATCTTTGTCAATTTTCAATTTAAAATTCGTTTTTAAACGTTTGATTGTATAACAAAAACTTTATTATTAGAAGAGCAAAGTAATCCAACGACATTAATGCGCTATAGAGAGTTAACTGTTTTAATAAGTTTGAAAAGAGTAAATGGTAAAGTATGTAATTACCTCCAGCGTCCCCAGGTGGACCTTTTGGACCATTTGTTCCTGGCGCACCTGAAAAATTTATACGATTAACAATTAAATACACATTCTTAGATTTCATTTATCATTTTTGATTTACTTAGCACATTTGAATTAGCAGTATTAAAATAATTTTATACCAGGTTCCCCTTGGATTCCAGGTACTCCGGGAGTTCCAGGTGGTCCGTTAAGTCTAAAAATAATGTATGTATTTATTAATTTGGCAAGTAATTATATTATGCTTACGGTTTCACTACTTAAATGATTTTTCGTAAAAATGCATTTTTCTAAAATTGCAAGAACAATTTGGGTACAACAACACTGAAAGCTTAATTCTTTGGCGCCATTTAGGAATGATTTTAGTTTAGAAATTTTTTTCGATTATAAATTGTTATTTTATGTCTATATGTATCATTGCATTTTTTATTGTTTTAAATATTTATTTATATGTATGTACCCGTTGTTTCCGTCTGCACCATCGCGGCCCGGCCTGGAATATATAAAAGCATGTTATTTTAATATATTGTTTGTCCCCTGTGACATAATGACATTTTCATGTTGTGTTTACATATGAAAGCCAATTTACAAGCTAAATACATATGTGCTGAATATCGTGGGCCATATTGTATATGGGAAAGTATATTTAAGTTTACCTTCCCGGTTTTCCGTCCTTTCCATCAGCGCCCTAAATACATTGCAATAAAGTAATTATCGGAGAAAACATTTATGATTTCGGTTTTAACTAGAAAATAATTAATTACTTTTACTTAAAAAGTTTTAATTAAAACTCATAATCGAACAAGGTACAAAGATAATGAATGTAGGTACTTACAGGTGGGCCCGTCTGACCAGGACTAAAAAATAAACAACATACAAAAACAATTAGCTTGAGGTGAATTGGGGTATTTATAATTGTTAAATAATGCAAACTACGTTGCCCCTGTTCTCGCTTTCAGCCTGCCATTTTGAGGACAGACTAAAATAACTAGTGTAAAAAATACACTTTGTTTGGAATTGATTGGATTAAAATTTCATCAGTAGAATCAATAATATGACACGTAAATTAGCGAATTCTTACCTTCCAGCAACTCCTGGAGAACACCCACACGAATTCCAGCCACTTCCAGATGACCAACCATTATTGTTAGAGCTAGACCACCCATTATCGGAAGACGACCACCCATTATTTCCTCCTTGTGGGGACCATCCATTGTTGTCTTTATTACCAGAATCCCATCCTTCTCGATCGTCTTGGCTTGGGCTTCCACCACCCCATCCCCACCAATTGTTGGCAAATTTGGCAAAAACGTTTACAAAACAAGATTTCGGCCATAACTGGAACGGGATGAATTTTTCAAAAATAGATCCATCGGATTTCTTCAATTTTGCTTGTGGCATGGACAAATCGTTGATTTCCCGGTGACCAAATTCATCTTCAACAAATACCTCTGTGATTTCTTCGACTCCACTGCGAAGGAAGCCGGCACAGCCTACTCGGACTCCGTCAAGGGCATCACCCCTTACTTCAAATTCACCTGAATAATGTTTTGGATTTTAGGATAACTTCGTAATTTAATTCTTTGATAACAATTTGATATTTTGGAATTTTTCCTTTTCTTATATATTTTAATTTTGCAATTTTCTGAATGATAAATGAAAAATGATACTAACAATAAGTAATATAATCAAAATTGTTTACCGTTATCAAAATCTCTAATTAAAGGCACTTTAGAAAAAGCTGATTTTAATTCAACTGAATTAACTAGTGAAGTTACACATATTAGTGTATATATGGTAGCGACTAAGCAACTTATTTTTATAAGATGCCCCATAATTGTACTAGGACAAAGTAAAACTCCAACAATGTTTTTGTCTTGAGAGACACTTTGAAACTAACAAGAGTTATTTAATAGAAGTTGTATTTTTTGAATACGAAAATTATCGTCCCTGAAGTGTCCTAAGGGCGAGGGACGAAAGAGTGAAGTAATCTCTAAATAATAAAGCATAAGAATAACTGTGTCTACATATTTCTATTTTCCATAAAATCATAAAGACGGTAATAGACATTCCATTGGTGACTTCAGGCCGGACTTCAGGTAAGTTAATTGGATTGCTAAATACGTATAAGAATGTGCCTGGCTGCCGAAATTTTTTGTGTGTGTATTACGGAGACACAGACATGCAGAAAGCTTAAAGTGGACGTTTTTACCTTTTAGAGGATTATAAAGGTGCTCTGCTTGCATTCTTTATATATTTATATATATTATTAGGCATAACCCTTTTTATTCCATTATAAAAATGCACCCTGCTAAGTTGCAGAGAACTCTCTTACGTCGAAATACTCCCGAATTGTTTTTAAGAAAGATCAAAGTAATGCCACATTCTTTCCTTTTTCGGCATTTTTCCGTTTCACATATTTTTTATTGGTAGCTGCGTGATTTTATTTTTCATGCAGACAGACAATCACACCTGAACCCTTTTACATACGTCATTACTCAATTCAATACATTATTGTGTTCCTAATTGGGTAACTTACTGTATTTTTCTCAATCTAACAACATATTCTACAAAGCACAACTGAAATGACATGTGAGTATTAAGAAAGATTTACTTTTTATTAGTGGAAATTACTACCAACTTAAATGCACTAGGACAAGATAATGACCTTTTGCCCTTGCAAATTTTATGTAAGCATTTTAGGAAACGTATTCTCTTCGTGTCCTGACCCTGACTCCTGGAAAAATACAGAAACTTTACTTGCTAAATATTCAATTTTGTAAATTAATTTTATGCTGAAGAATTTTGAAGTGGAAACTTACAGAAAAATATTTTTGGATTATAGACTTGCTCAGAACTCGGTCACATTTATAATTTCATTTCTTGTTATTCTCAGCCTCAGCATATTAATAGTTATGAACGTAATCATCTCTGTATTTTAGATGAAGGAATCTTAAAATAAAATCACCTGCAATTTGAATAGTTAATAAGGTAGATAGATAGGTAAATTGTTTATTGGGCTTCCTTAGATTATATATCCATATACTAGTATGGATTCCATACACTCAAAGCTTTTGTAATTACAAATTTGAATTGCTTGTTATTATTATTAACTGTTCAGTTGTGAGGGAATAGAGTGGAGAATTGAATAATTACGAAAATACATCCATGCTATCATGCAATATGAATAGTAATTAAGAAATGAAAGCTGTATCGTTTATGTCCATTAAATTGGAATTGTCCAATTTTGTTTCTTTCCATCATTGATGTTAGAATTTTAGTTTTAATTATTTAACTGTTCGGCAATTTGTGGTTTTCAGAATTTTGATATTGATATTATTACCTGAAATATTATATTATTATAAAACATAATTAAGAGATATCCCTTTTATTGAAGTTGTACATGAAAAAGATAAATGAGTCTGAGATCCATAGCTAGATCCATAGATATAGCTATTTCGGTTAAAGTTTTATTTGTAATTTGTTGTGAAAAGATGTTCTCAAAGATCAGTAAAGATGCAGCGCTAAATATTTTGCACAAAATTACCACTTTTGTACAAAAAGTTAGAGAAACGGGGTGTGCAAATGAAATATATATATGAAATATACAATATTATGAATCTCAGGTGAAATCAATAAACTGTAAATGTAACTGCTAGTGGAATGTTGAAAAAATGGCTGATCTGTGTAACATTAATTCTCCTTCTTACTTTGTTTAGCAGCCCAAAATAATGTACACGTACTTTATTGCGAAATAAAAATCCTCGAAATTCTTTACAAAAAAATGCTTTCAGTTTAAATTATGCGCATATAGTGTCTGATTAAGAAATAATTTCAAATCCTATTACTTATATAATTTAGTAAATGCAATAAATATCTCCTACTTAGATTAGATTCAGTGATTGATCCCTTTCGCTCTGAATCCGATCTTAATGATCCGATCTTAATTGTTTATGAAATGGAAAACTTGAATATTTAATAATATATTCTGATTCTAACTTAAAATGTCTCGCCACGGAGAACATGTATTTGTAAGAATCAATTATTTCATTTCTTTACTACAAATACAATAAAAATGGCACACAAAATCATATAATAATTAGTTTTTGCTAGCATCCTCTTCGATATAGCTACGGGCATATTTTCCATCATGTTCATGGCCAAGAGCTCTGGCAGTACGACGGCCCATATCGTCCATGTCTTGCATACTATGTATTGATCTAGGTCCTTGTTCACCGCCTCCTTGTCTACCTCCTCCTCCGTTTCCACCGTTTCCTCCACCATTTCCTCCACCATTTCCTCCACCATTTTCTCCTCCACCATTTCTTCCTCCACCACCATTTCCTCCACCACCATTTCCTCCTCCACCATTTCCTCCTCCACCATTTCCTCCACCACCATTTCCTCCACCACCATTTCCTCCACCATTCCCTTTTTTACAATCACATTTCCCATCTTTTCCACAGTCTCCATCCTCCTAAATCATAAAAATACAGATGTTAATATAAAAACGGGTTCAATAATAAAGTACGGATGAATTTTAAAGCTTCATTAACTTACGCCCTTCTGCCCCTTTTCCCCTTTCTGGCCATCTTCTCCATCTGTTAATCACAATAGACAACAACATGTTAAAGTAATGTTCTTATATGAATATAAGAATCTAAAAGGAAATTTTCGAAAAAAATAGCACAATAGCAATCTCACCTTCTCCGTCTTTCCCTTTGTTCCCATCTGCAATAATAAAAGTCACTATTTTTAGTACCTTCGAAATATTCTGCGGATATTACGAAATAAGTTTTAGATGTAATTAATAAGATATTATGTGAAATGCCAATAAACCAAACTACACATTGCATCCAATAAAATACCTTTTCCTTTCTTGCCAGGAAGTCCAGGAATGCCCTTGCCACCCTAAATGAATAAAAAAGCATTTCATTAAATTCTGCTTAAAAATTTAAAGAAAGTCATCTGAGACGTGACATAATCTGTCATCTGTGGAATTTATCTACTATAGAGTAAAAAGTTAACGAACCTTATCTCCCTTTTTCCCAGGATTCGTCGAAGGCTTCCCATTATCTCCCTTTTCTCCTGGGCTCTGTTAAATGACAAGTATTTAAATCATTTCATTGTGTTTGCATAAATAAATCTCGAACATTTGCAAACCATATATGGATTTAAATGTATAGACTGTTTGGTATACTTACACCATTGTCGCCTTTATTTCCGTTGTCTCCTATTGGAAGATATGATAAGTTAGTGCACAGTTTATGTAGTGTTTTTATTGATGAAATT
Source organism: Tomocerus mixtus (assembly GCA_034694165.1). Taxonomy (NCBI): domain Eukaryota; kingdom Metazoa; phylum Arthropoda; class Collembola; order Entomobryomorpha; family Tomoceridae; genus Tomocerus; species Tomocerus mixtus. The sequence goes on from JAQFYC010000847.1 coordinate 42,580, forward strand.
TAATTCTGAATTCAAATAATTATAATAACGAACGAACCGTTATTTCCAGGCTGGCCTGGTTGTCCCGGAGTTCCAGGTGTCGTGTTATCGATTCCTTTCGCTCCTTTTTGACCTGGAGGTAGTACATTAGCAAATGACAATTTTATTGCTTGCTTTATTTATGATTATTATAATATGTAGCAAAATGAATTTTACACAATGTATAGTAATATCTCTAGCTAATAGACAATTATTTCTTTAAGTAATATTCAAACTAATTAATATTACCTGGTGCCCCTGGATTGCCTGCAGTGCCCGGAGTTCCTGGACTACTGTCATTGCCCTGTATATGCAAGATACGTCAAAAATACGAGAAATGTTCATTTATAAAAATACTAAGGTAATGTTATGTGTTAAAAGTCATGTCATATTTTATAGTGGGTAAATCTACGTACAGGTGAACCAGGCAGACCATTTTTCCCATTATCGCCGTCGTAACCGTACCTTCCTGGTAGCTATTAACAGACAAGATTAAAGTTAATTCGTATTGATTTTTGATCTTTCACACAAAGATAAAAATAAATATATAATTTTGTGCATGTAAAAAGAAATTAGTTTATTCCTATATTTTACTTACCCCATCTTGCCCGCTAAACCCAGGCAATCCTGGGGGTCCATGTGGTCCTGGGTTGCCTGAAATCATGAACAATGTTTTAGAAATGCAGTATTGGAATACAGGGAAGCTACTTGGGATTTGGGAAGCTGGCTGATGGATTTGGAATCGCAACTTTCGAATTCCGAATGTCTTGTGCCTATGGTACTTCTAAGATATATTTGTACTCTAATACATACCTGTTTTCCCCGGAGGGCAATTTCCATGCTTGACAATTGATTTTAGACAATTTAAAGGATAATGACGGATGGGAATATATAATTCCTCTTCCTGATCATCCATATTCTTGAATATGGCTTTCGTAGGGGTTAGGCGATCGAATTCTCTGCGTCCGTGAAAATCTTCAATGAACAACTTTTTTATTTCCGTATCATCTCCTTGAATTGTTCCTGTGCAACCTAAACGAATCCCTTCAGCTGTTTTCTTGATATATTCAAAGTCTCCTTTAATTAAAAAGCATTAGAATTAATAAACTATACATCGATAAATTCAATTGTAGAAAATTAAAAAAAAATTCTTGAGAAATCCTAATCTATGGACATACTTTTTGCAGCAGCTTCCTCCGGGGTTTGAAATAACTTGGCATTAGCTAATGTCACGAAAGGATTTGTTTGAGTATTGCCAACATGTGCGGAATAGAGTAATGTTGGTGTTAGTGCCAGCAAAATCCATTTCACAGCTTGTAATCTGAAAATCTACACACACACAAAGAAATTGCAGTTTTTAATTAAAAAATACAAAAATACAGAAAATATAGTTTAAAAAAATGTATTTTATTTAGTTACCATTATATGCCAGATTTAAATTATAATTTCTTTGGTTATGGAAAAGATAGTTAAAGGCAAATATAAGTTAATCCACCACAAAAGCGATAATAAGGATGAGAATACTCGTGTAGTAGTTCCGTACGGAAGGACGAAACACAAATAAAACTAAATTTCAGGTGTGTCATTTGGCTTAAATTGTGTATGGGTTAATGTAAAAAGGTAGATCACATTAGAATTGCATGCAGACATAAATATTCCATGGAAAAATACAATTTTAGTTTGGAGATGACAGCGAAGGGTATGTAGCTTTAAGGTTGAGATTTAAGGGTTCTTTTGTAGGCACACATTACCTTGCCATGTGCAATAAAATGCAACTATAGTTAGAGCTTAGAAATGTATATTTACACTCAATGAACGTTTAATAAATGTATATTAATAAACAAATGCAAGTAGGGAGAAAGGTAAATATTCTCTGTTTTAAGCTTGTACGCACTTATGTATTTGAGCATCGTATATTTTAAAACATAACTAGTATATTTATAAGAAAGACTTACCTCTTCCAAAATGCCTTTAATTAGTAACCGAGTGCGGGGAGCTGCTAGAAATTCCTTTTTGGTACTACATAAATTGGGAGATATATTTAGATCTTCAATATGCCAGTGTCATACGTTTTGAGCTAATCCTTCCACATTATTGTTTTCTCAGAACCCTTTTACTATACGAATGGGACGCGCAAACAAATGCAACTAATCCTTTAAGCTTCTACCTTTTCTGGCCGAGCGAGGCTAATTAGGTACCTGTAT